>NIVC01005087.1:0-26650 GCA_002269645.1 Macrostomum lignano | reverse complement strand
TGACATGGAGTAGAGAGACATGGAGTAGAGTGACAGGCAATGGAGTGACAGGCAGTAGAGTGACAGGCAGTAGAGTGACAGGCAGTAGAGTGACAGGCAGTAGAGTGACAGGCAGTAGAGTGACAGGCAGTAGAGTGACAGGCAGTAGAGTGACAGGCAGTAGAGTGACAGGCAGTAGAGTGACAGGCAGTAGAGTGACAGCAGTAGAGTGACAGGCAGTAGAGTGACAGGCAGTAGAGTGACAGGCAGTAGAGTGACAGGCAGTAGAGTGACAGGCAGTAGAGTGACAGGCAGTAGAGTGACAGGCAGTAGAGTGACAGGCAGTAGAGTGACAGGCAGTAGAGTGACAGGCAGTAGAGTGACAGGCAGTAGAGTGACAGGCAGTAGAGTGACAGGCAGTAGAGTGACAGGCAGTAGAGTGACAGCAGTAGAGTGACAGGCAGTAGAGTGACAGGCAGTAGAGTGACAGGCAGTAGAGTGACAGGCAGTAGAGTGACAGGCAGTAGAGTGACAGGCAGTAGAGTGACAGGCAGTAGTGACAGGCAGTAGAGTGACAGGCAGTAGAGTGACAGGCAGTAGAGTGACAGGCAGTAGAGTGACAGGCAGTAGAGTGACAGCAGTAGAGACACAGTAGAGTGACAGGCAGTAGAGTGACAGGCAGTAGAGTGACAGGCAGTAGAGTGACAGGCAGTAGAGTGACAGGCAGTAGAGTGACAGGCAGTAGAGTGACAGGCAGTAGAGTGACAGGCAGTAGAGTGACAGGCAGTAGAGTGACAGGCAGTAGAGTGACAGGCAGTAGAGTGACAGGCAGTAGAGTGACGGAAAACAGTCAGCCTGCAATGAATGAAACGCATTGGAAGCCCAGAAGGACAGAAAGCTGGTGAATCGCGTTCAACGTGAAAATGCCCCCAACTCTCGAAAAAACCTTCGCATCCGCAGTTGCTGACGCTATCGAATCGAGTCGAGGTGTGGAGCCTGCGCAACCTGCGCATCGCCAGGCGTTTCCAATGGCGCAGCTTCCAAAACGCCCCTCTGAGGCGTCGATTTAAAGCTTTAACGCTGGACCCTACGCTGGAGAACGAGACTGACCGGCTGTGAGTGGGATTTGAGCATATCCACCTGTTTAATCTGTCTGTGTCCACCTGTCTAATCTGTCTGTGTCCCACCTGTCTAATCTGTCTGTGTCCACCTGTCTAATCTGTCTGTGTCCACCTGTCTAATCTGTCTGTGTCCACCTGTCTAATCTGTCTGTGTCCACCTGTCTAATCTGTCTGTGTCCACCTGTCTAATCTGTCTGTGTCCACCTGTCTAATCTGTCTGTGTCCAGCTGTCTAATCTGTCTGTGTCCACCTGTCTAATCTGTCTGTGTCCAGCTGTCTAATCTGTCTGTGTCCACCTGTCTAATCTGTCTGTGTCCACCTGTCTAATCTGTCTGTGTCCACCTGTCTAAATCTTTCTGTGTCCACTGGTCTAATCTGTCTGTGTCCAGCTGTCTAATCTGTCTGTGTCCAGCTGTCTAATCTGTCTGTGTCCACCTGTCTAATCTGTCTGTCATCATTGAAAATAGTGAATCTGCTTCCCAATTTCTCGACAACCTCCCACCCCATCCAACAGCCAGCTCTCGGAGCTGCATCAGAGTCTGCAAAACTCCTACTCGCACATCGCCGCCTGTCCGAAGCTCGGCAACAACAGCGCCGCAGGCTGCCTCCCAGTCGGCGAGCAGGCCGTCTCGGACGTCCTGGCCAACGCCTCGGCCAGCTACGACTACAAGCTGAGCGTCTGGCGCTCCTGGTACGACTCCGCCGCCGGTGCCATGGCAACCAACTTCACTGCCTACGTCCGCCTGGCCAACTCGTCCGCTCGCCAGATCGGCTATGGCGACTTTGGCGAGGCCGACTGGCGCTCGACTTCGAGTCGGACAGCTTCAACTCGGACGTGCTGGCCTGGTACGCCCAGCTGTCCGACCTGTACACCCAGCTGCAGGCCTACGTGCGGCACCGGCTGTCGCGCCGGTACCCGGGGAAATTCCGGCCGGACGGCTGCCTGCCGGCGCACATCCTCGGCCACGACCAGTGGGCTCAGCAGTGGAGCCTCCAGTCCGAGGATTTCCCGCGCCGCGTGGCAGCCGTGAACTACACTGACTTGCTGGTGAGAAAGTTCGGCAACTTCACCGAGTTGGTGCGAGCCGCCGAAGGCTTCTACAAGTCGCTGGGGATGCCGGCCATGACCAAGGAGTTCTGGCAGCGCAGCGACTTCTTCAAGCCAGCCAACTCGTCCATAGTCAAGGACTGCCACGCCTCTGCCTGGGAGTTCGCCAACAGAAAAGATTTCCGAATAAAAATGTGCGGCAGGGTCCGGGCTGAGGACTTCAACGTCATTCACCACGAGATGGGGCACATCGAATACTTCATGGCCTACAGCCGCCAGCCGAGGGAGTTCAGAAACAGCGCCAATTCGGGCTTTCACGAGGCCGTTGGTGACACAATGTCTCTGTCTGTGAACACCAGGGCCCACTTTGCCACTCTGGGCATGCTGCCTAACGGCACAGAGGCTGCAGGTGGGCCACTATTTGCAGTGCAATGCGGTGTGGGTGAATAGCTAGGGCTCTCACACTAGACCCACGTTTACATTAGACCACATTCACACTAGACACCTATCCACATTAGACCCTCATTCACAACATAGACAAACACCCACGCTAGATGCCAATTAACACTAGGCCCCCATTCACACTACGCTTGTAGACCCACATTCACACTAGACTTACATTCACACTAGACCCGTATTCATTACTAGACTTGCATTCACACTAGACCCGTATTCACACTAGACTTGCATTCACACTAGACCCGCATTCATTACTAGACTTGCATTCACACTAGACCCGCATTCATTACTAGACTTGCATTCACACTAGACCCGCATTCACACTAGACTTGCATTCACACTAGACCCGTATTCATTACTAGTGTGATTCACACTAGACATCCGCATTCGCACCAACCGCAGACGCGGAGCTGAACCGGCTGTTCTCCATGGCTCTTGAGAAGGTGGCCTTCCTGCCCTTCGCCCTCACCACCGGGGTGTTCCGCTGGCTGGTGTTCAACGGGACGGCCGGTCCGGACACCTACAACCGGGTCTGGTGGGGCCTCCGCGCCCGCTACGGCGGCATCTGCCCGCCGGTGGACCGGCCGTCGGAGGATTCGACGCCGGAGCCAAATACCACGTGGCCCAGGACATCAGCTATATTCGCTATTATTTCAGCTTCATCTTGCAGTTCCAGCTGCACAGGAGGATGTGCCAGCTCAGCGGGCACAAGGGACCGGTGAACCGGTGCGACTTCTACCGGTCCAAGAAGGCAGGAAAGAAGTTCCTGTAAGCCGTTTGCCTCTCCCTCACATCTCCCTCTCTCATCTTGCTCTCTCATCTCCCTCTCTCATCTCCCTCTCTCATCTTGCTCTCTCATCTCCCTCTCTCATCCCTCTCTCATCTCCCTCTCTCATCTCCCTCTCTCATCTCCCTCTCTCATCTCCCTCTCTCATCTCCCTCTCTCATCTCCCTCTCTCATCTCCCTCTCTTATCTCCCTCTCTCATCCCTCTCTCATCTCCCTCTTTCATCACTTTCTCCCATCTCCTTCTCTCATTTCCTTCTCTCTCATCTCCGACCGAGAAAACAGAGTCTCAAATTTTCACAAAAAACTACACAAAGCCTTACTCCTCAGATTGTCTATGTTTTAGATTAGTACTCATATTTTTAAGGTTTAATTATTTTTTGTTTGCTGTGAAATTCAAGGTTTGAGATGATGAATGGGACGTTCTCAGTTCTAGGATTTTCTAATGCCCAAATTCTTTGTCGTTTTATATTTTTTAATTTTGGAACTTCGTTGTTTGTGATAATCATAGACGAGATTCATGGATATGGATAGCAATCTAATACATCACAAACCATTAGCAGCAAATACTCGTAATATCGCAATTCGGCCTACTTCCAGACAAATGCTAAAGTCTGGTAGCAGCCGGCCATGGCAGGAGACTCTGCGAGAATTCACTAAGGAGGACGGCCTGCAGACGTCGGCTTTGCTGGAGTACTTTCGGCCGCTGCACGCCTGGCTTGCGGACTATAATAAGCGGCATGGGGTGCCCGTGGGCTGGAAAGTGCCTAAAGACGTTCTGAAGGGCGTGTCCAGCTGAGGTGGACTGTGGGGTGGTTTTGGTTGGGGGTGGGGGCCTCGCGCCAGGCTGACTGAATAAGCAATCGCTGCTATGTACATTGGATAAGAAAAAGAGAAGAGGGTGTGAGAGCTATAAATAGATCCTGTGTACATTGTGAAGAGTGCAGAGGGGTGAGAAAGCTATTTGCTATGTACGCTTTCTCTAAAATTAGAACCAGCCACTAATGTACATTGATCAGCCAAGAGGGTAACTGATAAGCCATGTACGCGCCATGCTGACCTAATATGACTTATTGTCAGTTGATTAATTTTCTTATTGATCAATTGGACTGTATTATTATTATATTATTTTTCTCCTAATACGGTGTCGGAATTTCACTTTGCGATATTTATCTATTCTATGAATATGGGACAGAGGTATATTTTAGCATTGTTTGTTATTTTTTGCAAGCTTTCGATTTCAATCACGAGTCTTAGGAGCCGCTAACTGAGTCATTTGAGATTTATACGTAATAGAAGCAATCCAAAATGATTTGCTCGTATTCTATATGTCAAACTGTTTATCAGGAGACTCTGACTGCTTAGGTCTTATAGCTATGACAACCTAAAATATACCCGGTTGAAGACAATGCACTAACTGAAAAAATTGCAAACAATTTCTAATACTTATTTATTTATAATATTTGTTTATATACAGTCATGCAAACGGAGGATTCGATGACAGAGATGTCTTGAGAGCATGTTATATCATTTTTGCGATAGCAAGCGACTTCGACTTATATATAAGATAAATTTAACTAACTGAAAGAATGAGCATTGCATTAAACACTTATAACAAAGAGTGCCAGAGAAGGGATGGGGCAAGACAAAGAGTTCAGCTGTAGAGTGCAACTTCTGGCGCAGAGAGGTGTTTCTTTTTTAATCATTATTCACAGCTGTCTAAATTCAACCAAATTGATAACCTGATTTTCTTGCGAAAACATAAAACAGGTGCATGTTTAGCGTATTGCACTACTAACAAAAGACAGTAAGTAGTGCAGTTGCAATTTTCGCACAGAAAATCAATTCTAACAATGAAAAGCACGTAGCAATATTAAAGCCAAAAATTGAGTGCCTTTTTTGAAGCCTTCTAAGTGGAGCGCAATTCAATTCTAGGTCCTCAGGTTTGCTTACAAACTGAAAATGAAAATCTGCGCTATCGAACTCCGTCAAGAGCAAATGTCGTGACTGATTCTCGGCTTCTTCGCCGCCGCGGACATCTCCAGGGCTGAGCAGCGCGACCTCCGCTCCTCCTCCTCCATCTCGTCCTCATCCTCGTCACCCGACGAAGACGTCACCCGCCGGTGGTGCCGGAGGTCCACAACACCAACCCCGGCCATCAGGGCGGCGGTGGCGGCGGCCGCGGCGGCGGCGCCGTCCGTTGGAGCACCGCCGTCCGAGTCGATGTCTTCTTCATCGTCGAGGCTCGACTGGTGGGCCGACTTTGAGGCGAAGCCGCCGCCACTGCCGCCGCCGATGCCGCCGCCGCCGCCGCACTCAGCGCCTGAGTGCTTCTTGCGCCATTTCGTTCGCCGGTTTTGAAACCAGACCTGCAGTTGTAGGGCGGCTCAGAAGGGTTTTTTGTTGTCTGTGACCGCCTCCCAAGACTTGGCTCTAAACTTTTCCCATTTCTCTCACTCTGCCCCTGCATCTCTGCCTCCCTGCATATCTGCCTCCCTGCATATCTGCCTCCCTGCATATCTGCCTCCCTGCATATCTGCCTCCCTGCATCTCTGCCTCCCTGCATCTCTGCCTCCCTGCATCTCTGCCTCCCTGCATCTCTGCCTCCCTGCATCTCTGCCTCCCTGCATCTCTGCCTCCCTGCATCTCTGCCTCCCTGCATCTCTGCCTCTACAACTCCCTGCATCTCTGCCTCTACAACTCCCTGCATCTCTGCCTCTACAACTCCCTGCATCTCTGCCTCTACAACTCCCTGCATCTCTGCCTCTACAACTCCCTGCATCTCTGCCTCTACAACTCCCTGCATCTCTGCCTCTACAACTCCCTGCATCTCTGCCTCTACAACTCCCTGCATCTCTGCCTCTACAACTCCCTGCATCTCTGCCTCTACAACTCCCTGCATCTCTGCCTCTACAACTCCCTGCATCTCGGCCTCCACAACTCCCTGCATCTCTGCCTCCATATCTTCATTAATTGAGTTCAATTTAGCTCATAATGTTAGCCAAAAATATTCAACTCTGTTTCTGTGTGTCAGCAATTTTTCTTGTTTTCAAACATTCGCTAGAGCAGACAATTGCTACTCTGAAGTGACTCAGCCAAGACATGACAGACCGAGAGCTTAAGAGGAGTGTACACTGAGGCAATTAATAACACACAACAGTCTGGTTTCAACATGAAAATGCGAAAAAAAGTTGACAATAAAAAACACACACACAGACAGGACTGAAGCAGTCAGCGGCTGCCCTACCCTAGAATGCGAGTCAATAAAAGTCATATGAAAATTGCCAGACAGGCAGAGAACAGAGGCGGGTCAGGCCAAATAGTTAAAAGATCAAAAGCACAGGGGTTGCTGCTCGAGTATCTGGAGCATTGGCTATCTAAAAGCCATTTTTATAGTTGGCAATTTTATTGCTTACAAATGCACAGACAAGTTGCACAATTGGGCTCAAACATTTTTCACTGCGATCTGCCGGTCTACCTATGGGGGGGGTCTGCGGTTGTGTGCTCGGACCGGAGCTAATTCACTGAATTGTTGGAACAGTACTGGCTAAGTCTTTAAGATGTGGGGACGGGTTCAGTGGGGGCAGATTCAGTGGGGGAGGATTCAGTGAGGGGCGGATTCAGTGGGGGCGGATTCAGTGGGGGCGGATTCAGTGAGGGGCGGATTCAGTGAGGGGCGGATTCAGTGAGGGGCGGATTCAGTGAGGGGCGGATTCAGTGGGGGCGGATTCAGTAAGGGGCGATTCATTTGGGGTGGATTCAGTTGGGGCGGATTCAGTGAGGGCGGATTCAGTGAGGGCGGATTCAGTGAGGGCGGATTCAGTGAGGGCGGATTCAGTGAGGGGCGGATTCAGTGAGGGCGGATTCAGTGAGGGCGGATTCAGTAGGGGCGGATTCAGTGTGAGCGGATTCAGTGAGGGGCGGATTCAGTAGGGGCGGATTCAGTAGGGGCGGATTCAGTGTGAGCGGATTCAGTGAGGGGCGGATTCAGTGTGAGCGGATTCAGTGAGGGGCGGATTGAAAGTGGTTGGATCCAATCTTACGGATTCGGATATTCGCAAAGGAAATACGGATCGCCAAAATGAAAGCGCAAATCTTAACCAGTTATTATTATTTACTTTTATTACATTTAATGCGTCCAAATTTTGAATATTAAATAGCAACAGCTTTGTTTAGCTCTTTGCCGCGAGGTTGAGTGCATCTCGAGAGTTTCTTTCAGTCCGAGCTCGAACTCCCCCCCCGCCCTCCCCATAGATTTGGCCGCCTCGTAAAGTCAGAAACGGAGAGATTCTTTAATTGCCCGAATGACTGCGGGGCTCTTTTTAATTACTTGAAGGCGCCAAATTTAAGAGACAAAAAACTGAGTACGAGACAGAACCGCGTGAGCAGGGGCTGCGGCACCCTACGATTAGAATATCAACAGTATAATAGCGCCGCAATAAAACTCTCCAGCGGTAGAAAATTGCTCAGGGCTGAATACAACCCGCTTGAAGTTAAAAAATGATTATGCAAATTGACTGCCATTAAACTTGAAGAGGTACACAGATGCACAGACATATAGATAGATAGATAGATAGATAGATAGATAGATAGATAGATAGATAGATAGATAGATAGATAGATAGATAGATAGATAGATAGATAGATAGATAGATAGATAGATAGATAGATAGATAGATAGATAGATAGATAGATAGATAGATAGATAGATAGATAGATAGATAGATAGATAGATAGATAGATAGATAGATAGATAGATAGATAGATAGATAGATAGATAGATAGATAGATAGATAGATAGATAGATAGATAGATAGATAGATAGATAGATAGATAGATAGATAGATAGATAGATAGATAGATAGATAGATAGATAGATAGATAGATAGATAGATAGATAGATAGATAGATAGATAGATAGATAGATAGATAGATAGATAGATAGATAGATAGATAGATAGATAGATAGATAGATAGATAGATAGATAGATAGATAGATAGATAGATAGATAGATAGATAGATAGATAGATAGATAGATAGATAGATAGATAGATAGATAGATAGATAGATAGATAGATAGATAGATAGATAGATAGATAGATAGATAGATAGATAGATAGATAGATAGATAGATAGATAGATAGATAGATAGATAGATAGATAGATAGATAGATAGATAGATAGATAGATAGATAGATAGATAGATAGATAGATAGATAGATAGATAGATAGATAGATAGATAGATAGATAGATAGATAGATAGATAGATAGATAGATAGATAGATAGATAGATAGATAGATAGATAGATAGATAGATAGATAGATAGATAGATAGATAGATAGATAGATAGATAGATAGATAGATAGATAGATAGATAGATAGATAGATAGATAGATAGATAGATAGATAGATAGATAGATAGATAGATAGATAGATAGATAGATAGATAGATAGATAGATAGATAGATAGATAGATAGATAGATAGATAGATAGATAGATAGATAGATAGATAGATAGATAGATAGATAGATAGATAGATAGATAGATAGATAGATAGATAGATAGATAGATAGATAGATAGATAGATAGATAGATAGATAGATAGATAGATAGATAGATAGATAGATAGATAGATAGATAGATAGATAGATAGATAGATAGATAGATAGATAGATAGATAGATAGATAGATAGATAGATAGATAGATAGATAGATAGATAGATAGATAGATAGATAGATAGATAGATAGATAGATAGATAGATAGATAGATAGATAGATAGATAGATAGATAGATAGATAGATAGATAGATAGATAGATAGATAGATAGATAGATAGATAGATAGATAGATAGATAGATAGATAGATAGATAGATAGATAGATAGATAGATAGATAGATAGATAGATAGATAGATAGATAGATAGATAGATAGATAGATAGATAGATAGATAGATAGATAGATAGATAGATAGATAGATAGATAGATAGATAGATAGATAGATAGATAGATAGATAGATAGATAGATAGATAGATAGATAGATAGATAGATAGATAGATAGATAGATAGATAGATAGATCGATAGATAGATAGATAGATAGATAGATAGATAGATAGATAGATAGATAGATAGATAGATAGATAGATAGATAGATAGATAGATAGATAGATAGATAGATAGATAGATAGTAGATAGCGAGAAAGAGCGAGCGAAGCGAGCTCTTTCGAGCTTGCTTGCCGCAGCCAATCAAGCTGAATGCACGCACACAAGATCACCGGAAACGATTAAGGCAGCTGGAAAGCCAATGGGCGCGGTAAGCGCTTTTATCCAGAGGAACTACCTGCTGGAACCAGCCTGCCGTTCGAAAATCAGACTACTCAAGTAGTGCAAAAGAGTGCGAGCAACTACCGAGAAATCTAATTTTCGTAACCGCTCCGGTGCAGGTCCTGGCAATAGATGGTAGATAGCGAGAAAGAGCGAGCGAAGCGAGCTCTTTCGAGCTTGCTTGCCGCAGCCAATCAAGCTGAATGCACGCACACAAGATCACCGGAAACGATTAAGGCAGCTGGAAAGCCAATGGGCGCGGTAAGCGCTTTTATCCAGAGGAACTACCTGCTGGAACCAGCCTGCCGTTCGAAAATCAGACTACTCAAGTAGTGCAAAAGAGTGCGAGCAACTACCGAGAAATCTAATTTTCGTAACCGCTCCGGTGCAGGTCCTGGCAATAGATGGTAGATAGCGAGAAAGAGCGAGCGAAGCGAGCTCTTTCGAGCTTGCTTGCCGCAGCCAATCAAGCTGAATGCACGCACACAAGATCACCGGAAACGATTAAGGCAGCTGGAAAGCCAATGGGCGCGGTAAGCGCTTTTATCCAGAGGAACTACCTGCTGGAACCAGCCTGCCGTTCGAAAATCAGACTACTCAAGTAGTGCAAAAGAGTGCGAGCAACTACCGAGAAATCTAATTTTCGTAACCGCTCCGGTGCAGGTCCTGGCAATAGATGGTAGATAGCGAGAAAGAGCGAGCGAAGCGAGCTCTTTCGAGCTTGCTTGCCGCAGCCAATCAAGCTGAATGCACGCACACAAGATCACCGGAAACGATTAAGGCAGCTGGAAAGCCAATGGGCGCGGTAAGCGCTTTTATCCAGAGGAACTACCTGCTGGAACCAGCCTGCCGTTCGAAAATCAGACTACTCAAGTAGTGCAAAAGAGTGCGAGCAACTACCGAGAAATCTAATTTTCGTAACCGCTCCGGTGCAGGTCCTGGCAATAGATGGTAGATAGCGAGAAAGAGCGAGCGAAGCGAGCTCTTTCGAGCTTGCTTGCCGCAGCCAATCAAGCTGAATGCACGCACACAAGATCACCGGAAACGATTAAGGCAGCTGGAAAGCCAATGGGCGCGGTAAGCGCTTTTATCCAGAGGAACTACCTGCTGGAACCAGCCTGCCGTTCGAAAATCAGACTACTCAAGTAGTGCAAAAGAGTGCGAGCAACTACCGAGAAATCTAATTTTCGTAACCGCTCCGGTGCAGGTCCTGGCAATAGATGGTAGATAGCGAGAAAGAGCGAGCGAAGCGAGCTCTTTCGAGCTTGCTTGCCGCAGCCAATCAAGCTGAATGCACGCACACAAGATCACCGGAAACGATTAAGGCAGCTGGAAAGCCAATGGGCGCGGTAAGCGCTTTTATCCAGAGGAACTACCTGCTGGAACCAGCCTGCCGTTCGAAAATCAGACTACTCAAGTAGTGCAAAAGAGTGCGAGCAACTACCGAGAAATCTAATTTTCGTAACCGCTCCGGTGCAGGTCCTGGCAATAGATGGTAGATAGCGAGAAAGAGCGAGCGAAGCGAGCTCTTTCGAGCTTGCTTGCCGCAGCCAATCAAGCTGAATGCACGCACACAAGATCACCGGAAACGATTAAGGCAGCTGGAAAGCCAATGGGCGCGGTAAGCGCTTTTATCCAGAGGAACTACCTGCTGGAACCAGCCTGCCGTTCGAAAATCAGACTACTCAAGTAGTGCAAAAGAGTGCGAGCAACTACCGAGAAATCTAATTTTCGTAACCGCTCCGGTGCAGGTCCTGGCAATAGATGGTAGATAGCGAGAAAGAGCGAGCGAAGCGAGCTCTTTCGAGCTTGCTTGCCGCAGCCAATCAAGCTGAATGCACGCACACAAGATCACCGGAAACGATTAAGGCAGCTGGAAAGCCAATGGGCGCGGTAAGCGCTTTTATCCAGAGGAACTACCTGCTGGAACCAGCCTGCCGTTCGAAAATCAGACTACTCAAGTAGTGCAAAAGAGTGCGAGCAACTACCGAGAAATCTAATTTTCGTAACCGCTCCGGTGCAGGTCCTGGCAATAGATGGTAGATAGCGAGAAAGAGCGAGCGAAGCGAGCTCTTTCGAGCTTGCTTGCCGCAGCCAATCAAGCTGAATGCACGCACACAAGATCACCGGAAACGATTAAGGCAGCTGGAAAGCCAATGGGCGCGGTAAGCGCTTTTATCCAGAGGAACTACCTGCTGGAACCAGCCTGCCGTTCGAAAATCAGACTACTCAAGTAGTGCAAAAGAGTGCGAGCAACTACCGAGAAATCTAATTTTCGTAACCGCTCCGGTGCAGGTCCTGGCAATAGATGGTAGATAGCGAGAAAGAGCGAGCGAAGCGAGCTCTTTCGAGCTTGCTTGCCGCAGCCAATCAAGCTGAATGCACGCACACAAGATCACCGGAAACGATTAAGGCAGCTGGAAAGCCAATGGGCGCGGTAAGCGCTTTTATCCAGAGGAACTACCTGCTGGAACCAGCCTGCCGTTCGAAAATCAGACTACTCAAGTAGTGCAAAAGAGTGCGAGCAACTACCGAGAAATCTAATTTTCGTAACCGCTCCGGTGCAGGTCCTGGCAAGATAGATAGATAGATAGATAGATAGATAGATAGATAGATAGATAGATAGATAGATAGATAGATAGATAGATAGATAGATAGATAGATAGATAGATAGATAGATAGATAGATAGATAGATAGATAGATAGATAGATAGATAGATAGATAGATAGATAGATAGATAGATAGATAGATAGATAGATAGATAGATAGATAGATAGATAGATAGATAGATAGATAGATAGATAGATAGATAGATAGATAGATAGATAGATAGATAGATAGATAGATAGATAGATAGATAGATAGATAGATAGATAGATAGATAGATAGATAGATAGATAGATAGATAGATAGATAGATAGATAGATAGATAGATAGATAGATAGATAGATAGATAGATAGATAGATAGATAGATAGATAGATAGATAGATAGATAGATAGATAGATAGATAGATAGATAGATAGATAGATAGATAGATAGATAGATAGATAGATAGATAGATAGATAGATAGATAGATAGATAGATAGATAGATAGATAGATAGATAGATAGATAGATAGATAGATAGATAGATAGATAGATAGATAGATAGATAGATAGATAGATAGATAGATAGATAGATAGATAGATAGATAGATAGATAGATAGATAGATAGATAGATAGATAGATAGATAGATAGATAGATAGATAGATAGATAGATAGATAGATAGATAGATAGATAGATAGATAGATAGATAGATAGATAGATAGATAGATAGATAGATAGATAGATAGATAGATAGATAGATAGATAGATAGATAGATAGATAGATAGATAGATAGATAGATAGATAGATAGATAGATAGATAGATAGATAGATAGATAGATAGATAGATAGATAGATAGATAGATAGATAGATAGATAGATAGATAGATAGATAGATAGATAGATAGATAGATAGATAGATAGATAGATAGATAGATAGATAGATAGATAGATAGATAGATAGATAGATAGATAGATAGATAGATAGATAGATAGATAGATAGATAGATAGATAGATAGATAGATAGATAGATAGATAGATAGATAGATAGATAGATAGATAGATAGATAGATAGATAGATAGATAGATAGATAGATAGATAGATAGATAGATAGATAGATAGATAGATAGATAGATAGATAGATAGATAGATAGATAGATAGATAGATAGATAGATAGATAGATAGATAGATAGATAGATAGATAGATAGATAGATAGATAGATAGATAGATAGATAGATAGATAGATAGATAGATAGATAGATAGATAGATAGATAGATAGATAGATAGATAGATAGATAGATAGATAGATAGATAGATAGATAGATAGATAGATAGATAGATAGATAGATAGATAGATAGATAGATAGATAGATAGATAGATAGATAGATAGATAGATAGATAGATAGATAGATAGATAGATAGATAGATAGATAGATAGATAGATAGATAGATAGATAGATAGATAGATAGATAGATAGATAGATAGATAGATAGATAGATAGATAGATAGATAGATAGATAGATAGATAGATAGATAGATAGATAGATAGATAGATAGATAGATAGATAGATAGATAGATAGATAGATAGATAGACAGATAGATGGACAGACTGCTCATTCCCCCAGCACTAGCGGCATCATAAACAGCTCCGTCAGCGTTACGATTTCGCACTCCATCACTTCCCCCTTTAACTCCCAAAGTTCCTCTATCATTGGGCCTGAATAGCAAATCAAAATAAAATGTATTTATGCGATCTGTTTGTTAGCAAGATTAATTATAACTTCCTAGAAGAGGAGTGTGAGCAGTTGGGGAAGAGCCGGCCCAGAGGAGAGTGAGAGCGGGAGGCGGCAGTAAAAATCACAGCTGGCTGAGGTGTTATATGTGACTGCGGTACACACACGGACTCGGGCCTGCCTGAAATTAGCATATTACAGCCTATTTTGTTGGCAATGCCAAGAATTACGGCTCAAAGAGAGGCGGCTCTGTGAACAGACCGCACACGCGTTTAAACACCTCGTGCGGCCCTCATCGGCCCTGTGGGAATTGTTATTGCCAACGTTTTTAGCCCCATTGATCCCATAATTGCCGTTTTTATTTTCCCTTTCTATAAAGGCCGACTGGACTCTCCTCTGCCCGGCCCCTCAGTGGGGGTTCCGCCGCTTTGTTAGCTCATTGCGACTGCAACCGGATTGCTGAACAAATGCCAATAGTTTATAATAACCCTTTGCACACGGAATGACTTGCATCTGCTTGCGCTTAAAACTCTTTTTTTACATTTTATTGAATTTTTGCTGCTGAAAGTGTGAAATGTGCAAGAGGAAAATTCTCCTGATAAATGAAAACAGATGGCATTGGCAATAAAAAGTGTTCAGAGGTCTGAAATGCATTCAACTGCTTGATATGGCAGTTGCTATTTACTTTTTAGCTTAGTTGGAAGGCAGACGCAGGATGGGTTGACTGAGAAGGAGAGAGTAGAGAGGGAGAGAAGAGAGGAAGAAAGGGAGAGAGGAGAGAGAATAGATAAGGGAGGAGAGAGGAGATATTAGAGATGAGATATTATTGAGAGAGAGAGAGAGAGAGAGAGAGAGAGAGAGAGAGAGAGAGAGAGAGAGCGATGAGAAAGGAGAGAGAAGAGATGAGAGAGGAGAGAGGAGAGAGGAGAGGAGAGAGGAGAGAGGAGAGAGGAGAGAGGAGAGAGGAGAGAGGAGAGAGGAGAGAAGAGAGAGGAGCTGCAGGGCTGTCCCGGAGGGGACACAGCGGGAAGGCGCGGGCGCCCATTCCGCTAAAGGAGAGAGGAGAGAGGAGAGAAGAGAGTGGAGAGAGGCTGATGTGAGGAAAAGAGAATTTGGTGTGAGGGAGAGAAGGGCATGGAGACAATAAAGACGATTTGTTTCTAATCATATTTCTTCAGCGCGCCAATCAACCCCTCACTGATTAGCCTGAGTTTATTCAATTAAGGCTCCACAGACCTGCTTCCACCAGAGTCCCGCACGAGCCCCCCACCCCCCCAGACCCATTAGCAATACAAAGACTTCGCCAGCAGATTCTGTTAATTTCTCGAAGCCCTGCATCCCGACAACTGGCAGACAAAACTTTGGCAGCTGCGAAGCAATGGAAATTAGCGAGCGAGTATTCGTGTTCAACCAAGGAGGTGTGATGATGCTTGCAGATGCTCCGCCCCCCAGGGAATCCCCCATGATGACAGAAAGACAACAGGTGACTCTCCATATTCCCCTGTTTCACACTATTTGCCGGCATCAATAGTCATCAAGCATTGCTACTAAATTGCTTTTATTTGACAGAAGGGTTGAGCGATTCACCAGATGACCATTCCGGTGTAACAAAAAAGGCGTTAATAGCTTGCGTATAAGATATCCCTATTAGTCAAATCTGGGGGGGGGGGGTTGCACTTCGCCCTCTCTTCAGGGGCGGCCGCCATTATCCCGTCATCTTTTGCTACAGGGAGTAAAAAACTCGCCAAAAATAGGATTCTGCCCAGCGAACACCATCCTCGGCCCTTAAAAGTGTTGTTTAAAAATCAGTTAGCAAACACCGAAATTCACTCATTGCAGTGGGCAAACAATCGTGATGGGAAGCGGTTGGCCGAAAAGTGGCCAGAAAAAGTCTGGGAGAGAAGTTCCCGTACAATCGGGAACCCCAAGTTTCAAAGCAGAGTCTTTTCCCAAGTTTCTCTGGCGATTTTCTGGAGACTGACGGACTGTCAGGCTATCCTAATTTTCAGTCTGTCAGCTTATTCTAATTGTCAGCTTATTCTAATTGTCAGCTTATTCTAATTGTCAGCTTATTCTAATTGTCAGCTTATTCTAATTGTCAGCTTATTCTAATTGTCAGCTTATTCTAATTGTCAGCTTATTCTAATTGTCAGCTTATTCTAATTGTCAGCTTATTCTAATTGTCAGCTTATTCTAATTGTCAGCTTATTCTAATTGTCAGCTTATTCTAATTGTCAGCTTATTCTAATTGTCAGCTTATTCTAATTGTCAGCTTATTCTAATTGTCAGCTTATTCTAATTGTCAGCTTATTCTAATTGTCAGCTTATTCTAATTGTCAGCTTATTCTAATTGTCAGCTTATTCTAATTGTCAGCTTATTCTAATTGTCAGCTTATTCTAATTGTCAGCTTATTCTAATTGTCAGCTTATTCTAATTGTCAGCTTATTCTAATTGTCAGCTTATTCTAATTGTCAGCTTATTCTAATTGTCAGCTTATTCTAATTGTCAGCTTATTCTAATTGTCAGCTTATTCTAATTGTCAGCTTATTCTAATTGTCAGCTTATTCTAATTGTCAGCTTATTCTAATTGTCAGCTTATTCTAATTGTCAGCTTATTCTAATTGTCAGCTTATTCTAATTGTCAGCTTATTCTAATTGTCAGCTTATTCTAATTGTCAGCTTATTCTAATTGTCAGCTTATTCTAATTGTCAGCTTATTCTAATTGTCAGCTTATTCTAATTGTCAGCTTATTCTAATTGTCAGCTTATTCTAATTGTCAGCTTATTCTAATTGTCAGCTTATTCTAATTGTCAGCTTATTCTAATTGTCAGCTTATTCTAATTGTCAGCTTATTCTAATTGTCAGCTTATTCTAATTGTCAGCTTATTCTAATTGTCAGCTTATTCTAATTGTCAGCTTATTCTAATTGTCAGCTTATTCTAATTGTCAGCTTATTCTAATTGTCAGCTTATTCTAATTGTCAGCTTATTCTAATTGTCAGCTTATTCTAATTGTCAGCTTATTCTAATTGTCAGCTTATTCTAATTGTCAGCTTATTCTAATTGTCAGCTTATTCTAATTGTCAGCTTATTCTAATTGTCAGCTTATTCTAATTGTCAGCTTATTCTAATTGTCAGCTTATTCTAATTGTCAGCTTATTCTAATTGTCAGCTTATTCTAATTGTCAGCTTATTCTAATTGTCAGATTGTCAGTTCTCGCAACAGTCAGACACCGGTCAGAGCCTCACCTTGACCTGACTCTCCGACATCCCCAGCAGGTAGGCCAGTCGGGCCCTCTCCGGTCCCGCCAGGTACTTGTGCTGCTCAAAAGTTTTCTCCAGGGCGAAGATCTGCTGCCCGCTGAAGGTCGGCCGGGTGTGCTTCCGCTTGCCATCGGCCGCCGGACCGACCGAGCCTGTGGAACACTTGACGGCGCCGCCAGCGGCGCCACTCATCCCGACGCTGGGACCGAAGTCACTGAGCTCTGGGGACGACGGCGGCGGCAGCTGCGACACAGTCGGCACTGAGGGGCAGTTTGTATGGGGGGTGGGTAGATGCTTGGGTAGATAGATTAGTAGACTGGTAGATGTCTGGGTAGATAGATTAGTAGACTGGTAGATGTTTAGGTAGATAGATGAGTAGACTGGTAGATATTTGGGTAGATAGATTTTGTAGATAGTTAGGTGCTTAAGTAGATAGATTGGTTAACATGTAGATACTTGGTTAGATAGATTGGTAGATAGGTAGATGTTTAGGTAGATAGATTTGTAGACTGGTAGATGTTTAGGTAGATAGATTAGTAGACTGGTAGATGCTTGGGTAGATAGATTAGTAGACTGGTAGATGTCTGGGTAGATAGATTTGTAGACTGGTAGAAGTTTGGGTAGATAGATCAGTAGACTGGTAGATGCTTGGGTAGATAGATCAGTAGACTGGTAGAAGTTTGGGTAGATAGATCAGTAGACTGGTAGAAGTTTGGGTAGATAGATCAGTAGACTGGTAGAAGTCTGGGTAGATAGATCAGTAGACTGGTAGAAGTTTGGGTAGATAGATCAGTAGACTGGTAGAAGTCTGGGTAGATAGATCAGTAGACTGGTAGTAGTTTTTTTGGATCGGCAGTTTGCATTGGCAGTCAGACAGCGCCTGCCTTCTACACCCTGGCTCACCGCAAGCCTACACTACAAAGCCATTAACCATTAAACGCAACCCACGCTAATTAAAGGCAGATGGTGCCATTAGATAGGCTCAAATGTCAGTAATATGCAGTCGCACCCTTGCAAAAGACGCTATGCATGCCATGCACAATGCATGGGGCGGGAGGCTGTCTCAGCATTGTGCTGTGCAATATGCAAAACTGTCAAGTGGCTCCTCTGTTTCTTGGCTTGCGTTTAATTTAGTCCTAAATAAACGTTTGATGAAGCGCACTGCTTGCGAAGGTACGAATATAAGATGTGTAGCAAGTTCGTACCCCCATTAAACCTGTGATGTGACAAACTGACACCCCATTTGGCACACAGTCAGGGTGCTTGCAGAGCTCAAACATTTTTCGAACAATTGAATTCATATATTTTAGGTCTGCAGCTGTAACCCTGTCATTGCGCCAGAGACACAGAACCCGTTGCATTGTATGCAATAAACTGTGCAAAGTTGAAGCAATAAAAATGAACAGGAAAGCAGCAGAGAAGAATGAAATGAATTTCAGAGAAAATATTTTTAATAAAATGCAAATTAAGTTCTTAATTAGAGAATACAGTAAATACCTTCCCATGTATGTTCTGCCCACTAAATTACCCCTGAAAACAAAAACTGAGGTTCTCACTGAATCTACCATGAATTGTTAACTAAATACCCCCAGCTAAAGTGTTTTTTGTTTACTAGATAAGACTTCACTGAATTCCCATGAATAATTCGCTGAATTCCTTTCAGAACTTTACTGAATTCCCATGAAGACTTCACTAAATTCCCTTGAATTCCCATTAAATTTCCCTGAGAACTTCACTAAATACCACCTGAACTTCACTCTAAAGACTGCACTAAACCACCTGCACTAAACCACCCCTGAAGACTGCACTCAATCACCCCTGAAGACTGCACTAAATCACCCCTGAATACTGCACTAAACCACCCCTGAAGACTGCACTCAATCACCCCTGAAGACTGCACTAAACCACCCTGAAGACTGCACTAAACCACACTGAAGACTGCACTAAACCACCCTGAAGACTGCACTAAACCACCTTGAAGACTGCACTAAACCACCCTGAAGACTGCACTCAATCACCCTGAAGACTGCACTCAATCACCCTGAAGACTGCACTCAATCACCCTGAAGACTGCACTCAATCACCCTGAAGACTGCACTCAATCACCCTGAAGACTGCACTAAACCACCCTGAAGACTGCACTCAATCACCCTGAAGACTGCACTCAATCACCCTGAAGACTGCACTCAATCACCCCTGAAGACTGCACTCAATCACCCCTGAAGACTGCACTCAATCACCCTGAAGACTGCACTCAATCACCCCTGAAGACTGCACTCAATCACCCCTGAAGACTGCACTCAATCACCCTGAAGACTGCACTCAATCACCCTGAAGACTGCACTCAATCACCCCTGAAGACTGCACTCAATCACCCTGAAGACTGCACTCAATCACCCTGAATTCTCGCTGACTCACTCGGGCAGTGCGGCCCTCCCTTCCAGAAGTTCTGCAGCGCCGCAGGCGGAGGCAGCAGCGGCGGCCAGAAGAAGGCGGGCGGCGGCGGTGGCGGTGGTGGCGGTGGCGGCAGCAGAGTCGAAGCCACTGAAGCAGAAATCTGCTGCTGCTGCTGCGGCTGAGTCGATCTCGGGATGAGCACGGATGCCCCCTGCATCAGCTGCATCAATGTCGGAGGCTGCGACTGCTGCTGACTTGGACTCGGCTTGAGTTCGGAGACTCGAGTCGGACCAGTTTTATTGAGAATATCCGTGATGCTGTGCGGGGTGCTCATAGCGATGAAGCTGAATGACAAACTTTTTACTCGTCTATGGAGTTTCTTTCGATCCGATGGCCGGAGCTTTGCTGGTGCAGAGAGTTTTATTCAGACTGCTCTCTCCGAGGCGGGTTGAAGGAGCCACCGCTATTGACCGACCAATCACAGGCCGAGAAGCTCCCAGGCCGGCTGTCATTGGCTGGAATAAAAAATTCCGTTTTTGCCGGAGAAACTGCGGATTGACGCTTCGCTGCTTTGTTGTCGGAAATTATGCAAGTTTTTAGATGCTTGGGTGCCAGTGTCTACAAATGATTCACCGATATTCAAAGTTATACAGATGATCCATAGATAGATATAGATCTACAGGTGATCCATTGATAGATATAGATCTACAGGTGATCCATTGATAGATATAGATCTACAGGTGATCCATTGATAGATATAGATCTATAGATGATCCATAGATAGATATAGATCTATAGGTGATCCATAGATAGATATAGATCTATAGATGATCCATAGATAGATATAGATTACAGATGATCCATAGATAGATATAGATCTATAGGTGATCCATAGATAGATATAGATTACAGATGATCCATAGATAGATATAGATCTATAGGTGATCCATAGATAGATATAGATTACAGATGATCCATAGATAGATATAGATCTACAGGTGATCCATAGATAGATATAGATTACAGATGATCCATAGATAGATATAGATCTATAGGTGATCCATAGATAGATATAGATTACAGATGATCCATAGATAGATATAGATCTGTAGATGATCCATAGATAGATATCTATCTATAGGTGATCCATAGATAGATATCTATCTATAGGTGATCCATAGATAGATATAGATTACAGATGATCTATAGATAGATATAGATCTATAGGTGATCCATAGATAGATATAGATTACAGATGATCTATAGATAGATATAGATCTATAGGTGATCCATAGATAGATATAGATCTACAGGTGATCCATAGATAGATATAAATCTACTGATATATCTACAGACAATCTACAGATGATACGCAGATGACTTTCAGCAACATCCCGGCGTCATCATAGCGCAGAGACCTGCCTCCTTCAATAACGGAGCCCAACAGCCTCACAGCGGAGGTGTCGAGCGGAGCGAAGTCAGCTGACGCCCGCACACACAGCTATTATAATAGTCAAAGATGCGGCATGACTTGATCTCCAGACTCCATCTTGAAATCCCATTTATAAATCGGGAGTTGATATACAAAAAAATGCATCCCTATCTTTACAGAGATAGAAAAAATAATTATGAAAATACCGGACGTGCCAGCCAATGCATATTTTAACCCGAGCGGGGCGTCATCTTTGCCAACAATTGTGACCTTCCAATACAGTGATTGTGCGATGCTACACAGCAAATGAAGTACTGGAATGCGGCTGTCTGTGAGGCTTATAGATTTTAATATTGCCCCCGGTGCGGTAGGCTCCGGTATCCATATTGGTGGCACAAAGAGAAAAATTCGAATGAAAGAGGAGACAGCTGCTGCCTCAGCTGTAACTGTTGCTTCTGCTGCGTGTTGCTGCTTCTGCAACAGGATGCGCTGCCGACTTTGAAGCCAGAGCGATTGTAAGAAACTTATTTAAGTCTCTTGCATTGCATAACTGCCTCATCATCCACTTTTTAGGAATGCGTTGTTTAGGAATCCACTGTTTAGCAGTTACAGCGTGACTTGGATTCTGAAGAATGCTGTGTCTGTGTGTGCTAGATGGGGACAGGGGTGCTGTGTCTGTGTGTGCTAGATGGGGACAGGGGTGCTGTGTCTGTGTGTGCTAGATGGGGACAGGGGTGCTGTGTCTGTGTGTGCTAGATGGGGACAGAGGTTCTGTGTCTGTGTGTGCTAGATGGGGACAGGGGTGCTGTGTCTGTGTGTGCTAGATGGGGCAGGGGTGCTGTGTCTGTGTGTGCTAGATGGGGCAGGGGTGCTGTGTCTGTGTGTGCTAGATGGGGACAGGGGTGCTGTGTCTGTGTGTGCTAGATGGGGACAGGGGTGCTGTGTCTGTGTGTGCTAGATGGGTACAGAGGTGCTGTGTCTGTGTGTGCTAGATGGGGACAGGGGTGCTGTGTCTGTGTGTGCTAGATGGGGACAGGGGTGTTGTGTCTGTGTGTGCTAGATGGGGACAGAGGTTCTGTGTCTGTGTGTGCTAGATGGGGACAGGGGTGTTGTGTCTGTGTGTGCTAGATGGGGACAGAGGTTCTGTGTCTGTGTGTGCTAGATGGGGACAGGGGTGTTGTGTCTGTGTGTGCTAGATGGGGACAGAGGTTCTGTGTCTGTGTGTGCTAGATGGGGACAGGGGTGCTGTGTCTGTGTGTGCTAGATGGGGCAGGGGTGCTGTGTCTGTGTGTGCTAGATGGGACAGGGGTGCTGTGTCTGTGTGTGCTAGATGGGTACAGAGGTGCTGTGTCTGTGTGTGCTAGATGGGACATGGGTTCTGTGTCTGTGTGTGCTAGATGGGGACAGAGGTGCTGTGTCTGTGTGTGCTAGATGGGGCAGGGGTGCTGTGTCTGTGTGTGCTAGATGGGACAGGGGTGCTGTGTCTGCGTGTGCTAGATGGGGACAGGGGTGCTGTGTCTGTGTGTGCTAGATGGGGCAGGGGTGCTGTGTCTGTGTGTGCTAGATGGGACAGGGGTGCTGTGTCTGTGTGTGCTAGATGGGGCAGGGGTGCTGTGTCTGTGTGTGCTAGATGGGGAAAGGGGTGCTGTGTCTGTGTGTGCTAGATGGGGACAGGGGTGCTGTGTCTGTGTGTGCTAGATGGGTACAGAGGTGCTGTGTCTGTGTGTGCTAGATGGGGACAGGGGTGCTGTGTCTGTGTGTGCTAGATGGGGACAGGGGTGTTGTGTCTGTGTGTGCTAGATGGGGACAGAGGTTCTGTGTCTGTGTGTGCTAGATGGGGACAGGGGTGTTGTGTCTGTGTGTGCTAGATGGGGACAGAGGTTCTGTGTCTGTGTGTGCTAGATGGGGACAGAGGTGCTGTGTCTGTGTGTGCTAGATGGGGACAGAGGTTCTGTGTCTGTGTGTGCTAGATGGGGACAGGGGTGCTGTGTCTGTGTGTGCTAGATGGGGCAGGGGTGCTGTGTCTGTGTGTGCTAGATGGGACAGGGGTGCTGTGTCTGTGTGTGCTAGATGGGTACAGAGGTGCTGTGTCTGTGTGTGCTAGATGGGACATGGGTTCTGTGTCTGTGTGTGCTAGATGGGGACAGAGGTGCTGTGTCTGTGTGTGCTAGATGGGGACAGGGGTGCTGTGTCTGTGTGTGCTAGATGGGACAGGGGTGCTGTGTCTGCGTGTGCTAGATGGGGACAGGGGTGCTGTGTCTGTGTGTGCTAGATGGGGCAGGGGTGCTGTGTCTGTGTGTGCTAGATGGGACAGGGGTGCTGTGTCTGTGTGTGCTAGATGGGTACAGAGGTGCTGTGTCTGTGTGTGCTAGATGGGACATGGGTTCTGTGTCTGTGTGTGCTAGATGGGGACAGAGGTGCTGTGTCTGTGTGTGCTAGATGGGGCAGGGGTGCTGTGTCTGTGTGTGCTAGATGGGACAGGGGTGCTGTGTCTGCGTGTGCTAGATGGGGCAGGGGTGCTGTGTCTGTGTGTGCTAGATGGGACAGGGGTGCTGTGTCTGCGTGTGCTAGATGGGACAGGGGTGCTGTGTGTCTGTGTGTGCTAGATGGGTACAGAGGTGCTGTGTCTGTGTGTGCTAGATGGGACATGGGTGCTGTGTCTGTGTGTGCTAGATGGGACATGGGTGCTGTGTCTGTGTGTGCTAGATGGGACAGAGGTGCTGTGTCTGCGTGTGCTAGATGGGACAGGGGTGCTGTGTGTCTGTGTGTGCTAGATGGGGACAGAGGTGCTGTGTCTGTGTGTGCTAGATGGGACATGGGTGCTGTGTCTGTGTGTGCTAGATGGGGACAGAGGTGCTGTGTCTGTGTGTGCTAGATGGGACAGAGGTGCTGTGTCTGCGTGTGCTAGATGGGGCAGGGGTGCATGAAGAGCTGGCATGAAGAACAGAATGAGGTGATAGGTTAACACGCGAGATTGCTTTTTCAGCTTTCACTCTCGCAGAAGCAAGCAAGCCGCCAAGAATGCGCCACAAGGCGCTGACGGCAGCTCCTGCTTTTAATTTTTACAGTGTTTAAGTGAGGGGGGCTGCCGCACTCCATGGAGAATTTAATGGCCAAAGGCTGGCGTGAGCGTGAAAGACAATAAAATATTTGACGCCATTTGACACCCTTCTTCCCTCAATTAAGCGCCAAATTCCTTGTGGCTGTCGATACTCTTCTCTTTGGCGGCTTTTTCAGAAAATTGAATGCCAACCTTTAGCAGCGAGTATATTTCTGTTGCTTTTATAGAAGAAGAGCCGGATAAGAATGGCGGTTGACACCGAAAAAACACTTATGGCGTTATATTGCCGAATTTAGTCACCGAAATGCCCCGAAGTCTAGGGATCTGTTCCCAACTTTATCGCCCGCTTCTTCCCCACTTACTCATATTTTTTGTCGCTGATTTTTTTATAGTTTATCGCCCGCTTCTGTGGCAAATCGGCAGGGTTTGAATGTGCCGTCTGTCCGCGGGTTTGAAATATTATTGACAGCAAAGAGACTGACTCCCTCTGCTCCCTTGACGAATGAATTGCATGACGTCTTGCTGCCTGAAATGATGTTGCTGACGGCACCTTAATTATCATAACACCAACCTTAGGTGACAACTCAACACCTGAATAATGTCCTTGGCAGATGAAATGGCGTTCATTGAGTTTGAAAATAACACTTCCTGACGCACTTAATGCCATCGTGCAGTAAATGGCGCCTCCGACTTATCTAATGACGCCTCTAATACATCTAATGGCGCCTCTAACAGATCTAATGGCGCCTCTAACACATCTAATGGCACTTATAACACATCTAATGGCGCCTCCAACACATCTAATGGCACTTATAACACATCTAATGGCACTTATGACACATCTAATGGCACTTATAACATATCTAATGGCACTTATAACACATCTAATGGCACTTATAACACATCTAATGGCACTTATAACACATCTAATGGCACTTATAACACATCTAATGGCACTTATAACACATCTAATGGCACTTATAACACATCTAATGGCACTTATAACACATCTAATGGCACTTATAACACATCTAATGGCACTTCCTTGGCATGTGTTCCAGTTTCGAATTGAATATCAAAAGTATCGAAGCCAGCCAGCATCGACCGACATTTGGGCTGTGAAATTCTGCAAATTTATTGATGACTTCGGATTGCCAAACAATGGAAGTTTTATTGGGAATCTGTCAAAGCGCCATTGTTCCAATGCTTGGCCTTTGCCGGTGTCCCAGAGGGCCAATAAGCAGCGAGGCGTGCTTGATAAAAATTGGTCGAATTTCGTTCCACAGTTCACCTGTCCATCCGTGTTGAATTTTTGGGCGCAGTTGGCTTGGGATGCACAAACAATGGGGGGGATCACAGTCAATCCTAACCGTATCCTTCCTGCATCTCTGATTAATTCTGCCCCGTCAGTCATGCGAGTGGAGCTCAACTGCAAAAATGGCAATATTTGATTGAAGCGGGCGGCCTGCCGGTGCCAATAATTAAAATATAAATTTCAAATCGGAACTCGCTTTTGTGTTTAAAAAAATTACGATACAAATTATTTTACCTAAACATTGACTCATGCCACCCCAGACCTTTTCTAGCACGCCTTCATGCACCACAGCCCTCTTCTAGCACGCCTTCATGCACTCCAGCCCTCTTCTAGCACGCATTCATGCACTCCAGCCCTCTTCTAGCACGCCTTCATGCACTCAGCCCTCTTCTAGCACGCCTTCATGCACTCCAGCCCTCTTCTAGCACGCCTTCATGCACTCCAGCCCTCTTCTAGCACGCCTTCATGCACTCCAGCCCTCTTCTAGCACGCCTTCATGCACTCCAGCCCTCTTCTAGCACGCCTTCATGCACTCCAGCCCTCTTCTAGCACGCCTTCATGCACTCCAGCCCTCTTCTAGCACGCCTTCATGCACTCAAGCCCTCTTCTAGCACGCCTTCATGCACTCCAGCCCTCTTCTAGCACGCCTTCATGCACTCCAGCCCTCTTCTAGCACGCCTTCATGCACTCCAGCCCTCTTCTAGCACGCTTCATGCACTCCAGCCCTCTTCTAGCACGCCTTCATGCACTCCAGCCCTCTTCTAGCACGCCTTCATGCACTCCAGCCCTCTTCTAGCACGCCTTCATGCACTCCAGCCCTCTTCTAGCACGCCTTCATGCACTCCAGCCCTCTTCTAGCACGCCTTCATGCACTCCAGCCCTCTTCTAGCACGCCTTCATGCACTCCAGCCCTCTTCTAGCACGCCTTCATGCACTCCAGCCCTCTTCTAGCACGCCTTCATGCACTCAGCCTCTTCTAGCACGCATTCATGCACTCAGCCCTCTTCTAGCACGCCTTCATGCACTCAAGTCCTCTTCTAGCACGCCTTCATGCACTCCAGCCCTCTTCTAGCACGCATTCATGCACTCCAGCCCTCTTCTAGCACGCCTTCATGCACTCAAGTCCTC
>NIVC01005086.1:0-26655 GCA_002269645.1 Macrostomum lignano | reverse complement strand
TTCGAAACCGAGCTCCGCGCGCTCCGGGTGCTGTCGTGGATGTCATTCAGCAGGACATTGGCACCGCCGCCCTCCTCACGATAGCCAGGCGGCCGTCAGAGCGCTGATAGCCGACCGACCACCACTAACGCGTTATCGAAGACCTAAAGGCTCTTCTTCGCAAGCGCTGGCCGTTGCGTTCTCACGATCCAGTCGATTCCCGGCCATGCTGGCGTGGCTGGTAATGAGTTCGTCGATCGCGAGGCCAAAGCCGCAGCTCTTCTGGAACAAGCCCAAGTGGCCATCTCGCTCGAAGCAGCCAAGCAGTTTATCTACCCGGCTCGAATACCTTCCGGACCTGACCGGCCATCTGAAGGAGACTTACCAAGGACGCATCACGCACCATAACGGCAGCCGGCGAGAGCAAGTCCTCGTTGCGCAGGTGAGAGCTGGACACTGCCCCCTCGGCCTATTACGCTAAGCGCATCGGCAAAGCTCAGCTGGCCGAGTGCAGGCTTTGCGGGCTCGAGGTAGACCAATTCCACCTGGTCCACTGCCCTGCGACCGATGTCGCCGAAGACAGAACAGCATTTGCGATCTGAAAGACCTAGCCGATGGGAACCTGGTGGCGCGGCTCCTGGTGTGGATCGATTGGATCCCGCTCTAGACGGCTGCACTCCGCACTCACAACAACAACAGCAGCAGCAGTCACAGCCTCCGGCCGCAAAGAGGGGACGACAGCTAGGTGAGTCTTGCAAGTCTGTGTAGAAATTTCTTTTTCATCTTTATCTTTTACGAAACTCTAAATTCGGGATTATTGAAAAAAGATAGGGCTATTCTCTGTATGTAAAAAGTGCTTTTTCATCTTTGGCATTCATTTGGCTTTCGCAAACTCAAAATCAGGCTTATTGAAATAATATATAGGCCCACTGTAAAACTGCTTTTCACCCTTCGCATTCAGAGTTGCTTTCGCAAACTCTAAATTCAGCTTATTGAAATTCGGATTCGGACTTCGGACTGTCTGTCGCAGATTGAAATAAAGGGAGGAAACTGCTTTTGGTTCAGCATTCATTTGTATTCGTGTGATTTACAAACTCTAAATTCACGCTTATTGAAAAAATCGATCACACACTTACCGACAGACCATTTTTAGGATATTGGATTTGGCTTAAAATTTCTGAATTCAGGCTGTAGCTACTCCTGCCATCGATATCGTATTGAAGTAAATGGAGGAAACTGCTTTTGCTTTAGATTTATTTGGATTTCTCAATCAGGCCTATTGAAATATCAGAGTTTTGGAGAATATCCGCAGTATAGAAATTGTATAGTTGGGTAATGCCTGTAAAGGATAGTCATAAAATTCCAGGGGCTGTATGACTAATCCTTGAACTAGAGAGGAGCGGGCGGGCAGGTTTTCTGGCAGTGATAAAATCAACCCCGATTTTTGGGCTCAGCATGATGATGTAATCACCGCTGCATTGATAGTAGGGGTTTGGCGGCAATAAAACTTGGTTGCTACAGTGAGGGTTATTAATCAGACATTTATGACAGCTTTAAAAATCCAAAAGCGGCCGCGTGGTATTGTTGCTAGGTGTCAAGGAGGGGTACGAAGCAATGGAGACACGTGCCGATTGTGGGTTTTCTTAAATTTTACAATGGCTGCTGCTGCAGGATCTGTGTTATCAGAGGATCATCAATCAAACATTTTGACAGCCTAAAATTCGAAGCGGGGTCAATCAACCCCACATTACTTTTGTTGCTGCGTGTTGGAACGTGCCGAGTTTTACAACTCGCCGATTTTTGTTGCTTGGGGGTGGAGCGATAAAATTGCTGCTGCAGCAGGGCAATAAATCAAAAATTTTTGACAGTTTTAAAAATTCGAAGCGGTCAGAATTTTAGTCGCCATGCACATTTTAATTGCAGATTTGGCTCAATTTCAACCCCGCCCCAGCCCGACACTGTCGAAGGCGATGGTAAGGAGTTGATTTTATTTCATGAGTCATTCACCGCCGCCGCCGCCCTCTCGCAATTCTAATTTCAAACCCTCAATTTTTTCAGGCTTCATTGCGCGTCTTGGCGGGGCGAAAGCCCTGCCTAAATTTAGAGCCGCAGGGTATGAGTATGTGGTATCACTCACCGCAGCAGCTGCAGCAGCAGCAGATACTACCGATATTCGAGACACATTCGCTAGGGTAATAGCAACCCTCTGCGCGGACCTACATGCAAACGATTTCGTCGCAGCTAAGCTGTCGGCGGACAACATGATGTTGACCATCAGTGTCCCACCGGTCCGCGACTTCACTGCAGAGCTTGTTTTCAAGCACATTAACAAGATTCTGCAGTCGGACTCCAGTGTCTTGGGCAACAACTTTAAATTGTTTTTGCTCAAGGCCTGGGTCTCGCGAGGTGGCTGCGGCAGCCTAGATGCGGCGGAGAAGCACATTCAGGCCAGGCACGCTATGGGCAACAGCTATGTTGTCATCGCCAACAGCGAAAAGCGTTGCCTCATCAGGGCGCTAGTGGTGGCCAAGGCTTTCGCGGACATGCAGGCCAAGGCCATCACCGAGCAGACTTGGCGGACCATCAAAGCCGACTCCCCGCTGCAGACGAGGCTGACTGGGGAACTACAAATTTCTGCCAATCCGTATTCGGTGAGTAAAAATTATCTTGCGCATTTTAATTTATATTTTTATTAATATACAAATGTTTTAGTCTTTATCAACCATCGCACAGGCCGGGCCTTTCGGGGTCGATGTGCTCCCGCAACTGCTCGCGGCCCTCAATGCTCAGTCGCCCGGCCGAGATTTCGGCGCTCGTATATACAGCGCCGAGGAGGGCAACACATGTGTGTATGCCCTCCCTGGCAGCACAGTGCTCAATTTGCACCTGATTGGCGAGCACTTTACCGCGGTGTGCAAGGTGCCGCCGTTTTTCGGTGCCCGCCGCTATTGCGACCGCTGCCAGCAGGCGTACGACTGCGAGTCTAGAGAGCACAAGTGTGCCAACACCTGCCCTCAATGCAAAGTGCCCGGCACCGACTGCAAGAGCCTGCGGCGCGACTACAAGCGCTGCGCTGACTGCGGGCTGAATTGTTACAATCATTAATCATTAATCATTAATCATTAATCATTAATCATTAATCATTAATCATTATTATTAATCATTAATCATTAATCATTAATCATTAATCATTAATCATTAATCATTATTATTAATCATTAATCATTAATCATTAATCATTAATCATTAATCATTAATCATTAATCATTAATCATTAATCATTAATCATTAATCATTATTATTAATCATTAATCGTTAATCATTAATCATTAATCATTAATCATTAATCATTAATCATTAATCATTAATCATTAATCATTAATCATTAATCATTAATCATTAATCATTAATCATTAATCATTAATCATTATTATTAATCACCACCGGAAAAACCGGGCGGGGCGGTCTCGCTGTAGCTCCATCAGCGTCTGCCCCAAATGCAACTATTTGGAGGAATTAAAAGTGGGCCAAAAGGAGCCGGAGCACAAGTGCGGCCATGTCAAGTGCCCACTGTGTAAACAGTATGACGAGGCCGGCTCGCATTTGTGCTACGTCAAGGCTCCCAAAGTGAAGGCTTCAACTGCCCCGTACGCTCGTACGGGATGAGGAGAAGCAGCATCATGTGCACCTGGTGACTGCCGTCACGTGCTGCGAGACCTGTTCCGGCCGGGCATTTCCGCGCGAGACTTGCCGCCTCTGCAATGGCCTGCATAGCACTGCCAATTGTCTGATTAGCCGCGATCTGGGGGAGGAATTCTCCAATTGCGTCAGCCACTCAGACTGCGCCTACCAAATGGCCGGCTTTGTGGCTGTGGGCCCGGCCTCGCTGAATGCTTTTTTCGCTTGGCTAAGCACCACATTCCGAGGCGGCGCTATCGTTGTCGCACACAATGCATCGGGCTACGATTCTTTTCTACTGCTTGGCGCTCTGCTCAACGGCCTGGCCAAGAAGCGGCCCCAAGTGTTGTTCCAGGGCAGCCGGCTAATGTGCATGACGGTTGATAAATTGGTATTTAAAGATTCGCTAAACTATATACCAATCCCGCTTGCGCAATTCCCCAAAGCTCTGGGGCTGGTAACAAAGCTGGCCAAGGGGACCTTTCCACGAGTTCAACTAACTAACTAAATAAGTGATTCCGGCGCCTCAGCCAAATTAATAGGCTCTTACGCCACTAGAGAAAATATCAGTTCCAGATTGGGAGTGTACTAATGTACACTAAAATCCTAATTAGAATGAGAGGACTGTAAATTGGGCAAGTACAAATCAAAAACCTCTCCGGGGGACAGTGACAGCGGTTCGACGAACCAGTCAGGGAGCCCGTGCCCAAAAAATCCAGGTTAGATAGACCCCTTGCCTATTAGGGTTGGCCCGAAGGCCGAGAGCCGTGGCAACCGTGCTGGGGCCGACCGCCCACCATCCCCGGGTAATAAAAACAAAACCTCCTCGGGGCCTAAACCCCGGGTACTCTTGCCAGACAGTCTCTTATCTTTGAAGCGGCAGGAGGGCTAATCGCCGGAACTGTTTCACCCTTTGCTTCGCCAACCCGCCATTTCTATAGTGACCGTGCCAACGGTCTCGTCCTGCTCAGACTCAGTCCTGGTTCTGGCACACTCCAGCTTTAATAGGGTCACTGGCTGTTCGCTCAGAGGGCACCGTTGAGGGGGACCGTCAGAGCACCAACTGGAACAGGTATAGGCCTGCCTTCCTATACAGCTACCCACAGCCCTTCCTGATCCACTATTACCCTCCAACCCAGCCTACTAACTCATTACAAGCTTTCGGCCAGGCAGAGACAAGTTTCACAGGGGTACTGCGGTTAGGCGCCTCTATGCGAGACAAAACCACGACGAGTTCAACAAGCCGGCCAATTGGAACTACGTGGGCCCCTACCCGGCTATTGACTATTACGGCGGCAAGGCAAACAAGGACTACGACTCCATCTGTAATTGGCTGGCCTCGCGACAGGGCGAGTTGTTCAACTTTAATCGGGAGTATCTCGATTATTGTTTGAGCGACACGGTGCTGCTTCGCGAGGGCTGCATCAAGTACAGGGCGATAATTGGCGAAATTTGTGACGGCCTGGAACCGTTTGTTCAGGCCAATACAATTGCCAGCCTCGCAACGGCCGTTTTCACCACCAAATTTATGGAGCCCAACTCGGTCGGCGTGATTGCCCGGCAGGCCGACCAGCAGTCGTTCAAGGCGCGCAAGTGGCTGGCCTATTTGAATGCCACCGAATTTGGCGGGCGGCTGCGCACGTGCGACTCGACTGGCGGCGAGGCTGTCATTCTCGGCCGCAAGGTGGACGGCTTCGATGAGGCCACCAACACTGTTTTGTAGTTTCATGGCTGCTTCTACCATGGCTGCGAGCAGTGCATGCCCGATCAGGATGTCGTCCACCCACTCAAACGGCAGCCTCTGAGCCACATCCGCCACGAGACTGAGTGGTTCACTCGCGAGTTGGAGCGCAATAATTACAGTGTTCGAGCCATTTGGGAGCATGAATACGACACTGTACTGGCGTCGCAGGCCGATTTCCTTGCCGCAACTGCCCATCTGCGCGCCCCGCTCAAGATGGAGGATGCGCTCTACGGCGGCCGCGTAGAGTGTTTCATCCCGCATGCTGTGGCCAGTGAGACTGAGGCGCTCAAATATCGGGATGTGGTGAGTAGTGATACTACTAATGTAGTAGAATATTTTGCAAAATGTGAAATACAGTTTATGAAAAATAATGTTTTATTTCAACTGGCAGGTCTCTCTGTACCCGACGGTGCAGTCGAAAGACCCATACCCGATTGGCCACCCGGTGCACCATCCGACGCCGCAGACGCTCGACTCTGACGCGCTGGCCAGCTACTTTGGTATTTCCAAAGTGACGGTGCTGCCGCCGTCAGATTTGCATATTCTGCTGCTGCCCTACAGGGTGTAGAAGAAGCTCTTTGTTGGGCTTTGCCGCACCTGTATGGAGCAGCAGCAGCAGTGCAGCGGCGAGTACTGCCACCACTCAGACCAGGAGCGGGCGCTGACTGGCACCTGGGCAACGCCGGAGCTGCGAAAAGCCTTCCAGTTGGGCTACCGACTGCAGGTTGTGCATTCGTTGGCCTACTGGACAGAGCAGCGGACCGGCCTGTTCAGCGACTATGTCAGCACCTTCCTCAAGTTGAAGGCCGAGTCGAGCGGCTCCCCCGGCATGTCAGACGAAGACAAGGCCGCCTACATTGCCGATTTTTACGCCAAGGAAGGCGTCACGCTGGACAAGGTCGAGCCCAACCCTGGACTTCGCTTTGTAGCGAAAATCTTTTTGAATTCGTAAGTAATCATAAATTTTGTTTCGTAAACGATTTCTTCTACTAACAGTAACCAAATCTTTTCACGCAGGCTCTGGGGCCATTTTTGTCAGCACGATGACCTGACATCGACCGAGATTGTGTCCAGCTACGAGGACTGGCTCGCCCGGCTGACCGACCCCAACCTCAAAGTCAAGGCCTGCGAACCGATTGGCAGCGAGTTTATGCTGCTGGAGTACCGGCACCGCTACTTTAATCAGTGGCCGTTCCGCTACTCCAATGTGCCAATCGGGGTCTTTACGACCACGCAGGCCCAGCTGCGCCTGTACGAGGCCTTGGAGGGTCTCGGCGAACGGGCCATTTGCTGCGACACCGACTCGAAAGTAATGGCTGGATAAATTCTTTTAGAATTGATTACGTACTTGGCATATGGAACTAATTGCCTATTTTCTCTCCCACACAGGGTCGTTTACCGGCATTCCGAGATTCCGAGGGCCAATGGGAGCCGCCCCATGGCACGAGCCTCGGAATGTGGACCGATGAGGTGCCCGCAGGCAGCCGGATGACCGACTTTGTAAGTGGGGGACCCAAGCTCTACACTTACATTGTCGAGAATGCGGCCGGTGTCCCCAGCCAGGTCCTGAAGTGTAAGGGTATTCGCCTGACCCCTGAGATACGAGAGAGCAGCGATGACTTGCGCAACACCCTCCTACACGGTGGCTCTCTGCAGCTGCCGCAGTTTCAGTTCAGGCGCGACAAGGCGTCTTGTACCATACACACTGTTTTTTTTATTAGGGGCAGGGGGGTTGTGTGCACCCTGGCGCACTTTAAGCGACATAGGCACACAACCGGCGAGAGGCATTACTGCCCATTCCGCCGACTCCCCTGAGCAGGCATACAAGCGCGCGGATACGTAGGCAGGCACACACTCACACAGGAGTGTACAGCGGCCCTAACTTTATTTATCGTTAGGCATGTACACTTCACTGCGCCTTGGGGGGGGGGGGTTGGCTCTCAAGGCCGTTAATTGCACGAGCAGAAGCCAAGCCGAGATTCCAATTCAGCCCTAAATTAATGTGACTGCACTTGGAATCGAGCCTGGGTCGCTGGCACACCAGAGCAGCTGCGCTACCGCTGGGCTACGGCCCCCATACACACTGTTAGTATGGACAAGACGTTTCAGCGCGTCCTGACGAAACGCGTGTACGAGGCCTGCAGCAGGCCTTATGGTTATAAATAATGTAGTAGTCCTTGTGACTGACTATTAAATGTACATTTTTGTATTGCTAAAATTATCAGAGTAAAAATCTATTTGTTGTACAATAATTTGCATGTCAATGTACATAAAGCATTTTTGTATTGTATGCGGCGAAATTGCCAATGTAAAAATCTATTGTACATATTTTGCGTGTCAAACTTGTTTAAAATCATTTATGAAAAGAAAATTATTGAAAAACAATGTAAAATTTTCCGTATATTCTACTCGCTGGTGATGCTGTACATAAATTATTTCCTGAAATATGCTACTGATTTATTGTAAATATATCTTTGTAAATAGTTTATATACGATGTGAGCTACACAGTTAGTTGACTCATTTATTAATAGTAGTAGATGGGATTGTACAGCGCGTCTACACCAATTCTCACCTCTGCTCATACTGTACACACGTAGTGTTTCGAGTTGGAATTGTACATGTAATCTTGTGGGGTTGGCGATTCAAATAGCGCGCAGAGAGCGCGGACCGTCGTGTAGATTGGGGATTAATGTGGGACACTGTACATATAGAAATTGTCATAGAAGTATAGCTTAATGTACAAGTGTACATGTAGAGTATGCACTGTACAAGTTGACAATGTACATGTAGAATTGGGGGGATAGACATAGAAGTAGACATGTACATATACAATTTGAGATAGATACATGTAGGGATTAATGCAGTACATAGGATTAATGTGCATATGCGAGTACATGGATTAATGTACATATACTATATACTATATTGAAGTATATCACGCTTAGAATAGCGTTTTCATATACTACTTACTTCATTTTTCAGATAGTAGTATAATTTGCGTTTTTTGCGTCAAATCTGCCTAAAAATCAACGACATTTGGCGCGATACGTAGTAATATATTTTTACATCAGAATTAGTTTTAGAAACGATCTGCGCATTAAAAAACGCTGTAGTTTTCTCAATTTACGCCCAGCGTGCCAATTCTGCGCTTACTTGCGTGAGATGTCGCTTGTTCTGAGATGCGTCTCAACTACACGGGAAGGTGACGAGGATGTCGAAAAGCCGTATCTACAAGCAAACATCATTCGGATGCGAACTGATGATAAACGAGAGAAATTGATTAGAGAATTGCAGTTAGACTGGGTCAATACGAGCTCTTTCCAGGAAGGAATACAGGTGAATCCCGCACTTATTATTATAATTTTTGATTCGCAAAATGTTTTCTGCTGTATATATTGAATTATCGAATGCAATTAACTATTCCTCGAAATTATAGCTAAAACTCCTCAACCAGTCGATTGTAGATCTATTGGCCTGGCAATTGGAGCAGCAGTGCACACCTGCAGTAGCAATGCTGGACAGTTTTGATTGTCCTTGTGCAAACTGCATTGTATTGTTCTTCATTTTAGCGCACTTTATTCAAGATGTTTCTAAACGATCATTTGATTTGAAGATCGATTGCTATACATCTACATGTGCTTTTTAAATAACAGTCTTATTCAAATTAAATAACGTTTTAAAAAACGAGTAGCCTGCAGAATTGTTCACAAGAAATTGTTATAAATATATCCCGAAGCTCAAGTCAGTTATTTGAAAAATCAATGTTAAAAGATTTTGTCAGTTTCATTGTTTAAAGCATTGTATTTCAAGCAGGGGCGCGTCCAGAGGTTTCAGGATGGGGGGGCCCAGTTGGGGCCCAGTAAAAACTGAAGGGGCAACATCTCAAATAGAGTGTACGTTTTTTAATTACGAGTATTGTAAAGAGAAAATTTTCATCGAAAAGCAAAAATGACATCCAAAAATACCTCGCAATGAATGATTGCAATTGTTTAGTTAATTTAAGAAAAACGAACATTCTAAATCACTAAATGGTTCTTGTTTTTTTGCCCAAGAAAATGCTTTTGAATATTTTTTGCTTTGTCAAGTTGTTTAGTTTTGTAATTGGAAGACTTTAAACACGAATGCATGCATGTCAGCCGCCTCCCGCAAGACCGCAGGACGCGAGACCTCCGCCGCGAGAACATCCGCAGCAGCGTTTCGCGAGCCGGCGCCGACAGCCTGGGAGCAGAGACTTTGGAAAGCCGTTCTCGCACCGCGAGCTGGACAGGGCTCTCCACTCCCTCCCGGCCAGGAAGGCCCCAGGACCCGATGAGATCTGCGCTGAACATCTGCAGCACCTCGGTGCCGCTGGCCGCCGGGCGGTCCTGCAGCTGATCAACGCGTCCTGGACCCAGGGGGAGGTCCCCGCGGCGTGGCGCCGTGCCCACATCGTGCCGATCCTCAAGAAGGGCAAGCCGGCCGACGAGATCGGCTCATACCGGCCGATTGCCCTTACCTCCACTCTGGCCAAGCTGGCCGAGCGTCTGGTTCAAGCGCGGCTCTACTGGTGGGCCGAGTCCCGGCACCTGCTGCACCCCGCCCAAGCCGGCTTCCGCAAGCGGCGCAGCACCGAGGACCAGATTGCCCGGCTCACCCAGCTCATCAGCGACGGCCACCAGGCGGCCCCCGCCAGGCGGACGGTCGTCGTCCTGTTCGACTTCCGGCGGGCGTACGACACCGTCTGGAAGCAGGGCCTGCTGCACAAGCTGCACAACGCCGGCATCCCAGCGGCCGGGGTCCGCTGGGTCAGCAGCTTCCTGGCCGATCGCCGCGCTGCCGTCAGGGTGGACGGCGCGCTGAGCAGCTGGCGGCTCTTCCGCGAGGGCCTGCCACAGGGGAGTGTCCTTGCCCCTCTGCTCTTTGCGCTGTACATCAACGACCTGCCTGACCACCTGCCGTCCGACTGCACGCCGTTCCTCTACGCCGACGACCTGGCCATCGCAGTGCAAGGCCTGACCGTGGAAGAGGCCGAGACGAAGGCGCAGGCTGCGATCGACGCGGTCTCCGACTGGGCGAACGAGTGGCGGATGGAGCTGGCGCCGAACAAGTGCGCCGCTTCCCTGTTCACCACCACCGCCGGAGAGGCCAGCCGTGAGCTGCGTCTGCGGCTGAACGACGCCCCGCTCTCGACGGACCGCCAGCCGCGCTTCCTCGGCGTCATCCTGGACCGGCTGCTCAGCTTCACGGCGCACGCCGCCAACGTCGCCGGCCGCGCCCGCGCCCGCTGCGGCGTTCTGGCGGCGCTGTCTGGCAGCAACTGGGGCGCCAAGCAGAGCGACGTGCGCCAGCTCTACACGGCCTATGTGCGGCCGGTGCTGGAGTACGCTGCCGGCGCCTGGATGCCGACGGCCTGCAGGACAGCTATCGACCACCTGGACCGGGCCCAGCGCCTGGGCGCGCGCATCATCACCGGGTGTCCACGGAACACCAGGTCGGAGGTGCTGGAGCGCGAGGCTGGATTGCCGCCGATGGCAGTCCGCGCGGAGATGCACGCTGGCCTCCTCCACGAGCGCGCCCTCCGGCTGCCGCATGACAACCCGCTGCGCGCCTGCGCGGCCAGCGTCGGCCCGCGCCGCCGCCTCCAAAGCGCCCGCGGCTGGCGCGAGACGGCGGCCAGTGTATGCAGCGCTGCGGGCCTGAGCGGCTTCCCGCGAGAGCCCGTCCACGCTATCCCGACGACACCTCCCTGGGCTGTTCTGGACTCTGTCACCCTCGGGCTGCAGTTGGCCTCCCCAACCTCGCGGGGGGACCTGCCGGAGGCCCGGAGAGCCGCGGCGCAGCAGACACTTGTCGCCCTGCCGCCCGCCAGCACCGTGATCTGGACCGACGGAGCGGCGAAGGACGGCATCCTGGACGGCGGCAGTGGCGTCCTGGTCGAGCCCAACACGACGCTGTGCGTCGCTGCTGGCCATGTGACGTCCAGCTTCCACGCCGAGTTAGTGGCCATCGCTGAGGCCCTTCGGTGGGTGCTCGCGGCCCCGGACCCGGCAGAGCTGTCGCCGGTCCGCATCTGCTCCGACTCCCTGAGCGCGCTTAGCGCGCTCGCGTCCGGCCCCGGGTCGACGGGCGCCACCATGATCGACGCCGTCTGGGGCAGCCTCGCCGACCTCGCGGCCCGGGGAACCTCGGTCCACCTGCAGTGGGTGCCTGGCCACGCGGGAATCCCAGGCAACGAGGCCGTGGACGAGATCGCCAAGCAAGGCACCACGCTGGCGCAAGGCACCGCGCCCGTACCGCTAGCTGCCGCGCAGGCTGCCGTCCGCCGCTACTGCCTCGCCCGCTGGCACCAGATCTACAACGCGGCGGCCACCGAGGCGGCGAGCACGAGCTCGCTTGCCTGGCACCTTGCCTGCACGGCGGGCCGCCTGCCGCCTCAGCCGACAAGCGACCTCACGCGGCGGCAGGAGCGGCTGATCTGCCAGCTGCGCGCCGACCGCTGCCCGGCCCTGCGGGGCTTCCAGGCCGCCATCGGCGTTGACGTGGCCCCCACCTGCCGCTTCTGTGGCGATGGAGAGGAGACGGCGGCCCATCTGCTGATCTCCTGCCCCGCCCTGACATCACACCGCTGCCGCCTCTGGGGGCCAAGCCCGGAGCCCGCGGCAGTTTTCGAGAACTGCGTCGCGGTGTTGAACTTCCTCGGGAAGGCGGGCGCCATCTGACGCCCGGTGCCATGGGCCCTGGCCCGAGCACGCCCGAAGAAGAAGAATGCATGCATGTTACTTTTTCCAGCAGATTCTCGTCAAAAAACTCCGTTGGTTACTCCATCGGAAGATTTCATGCATTTACTACACATTGAACCATCATTATTATAAAAAGTAAGAAACGCCGACGTTTAAAATTTTTGATGCATTTTTCAATGGCCTCATTAATAATAGAAAACATATATATACCCAGCAAGACAAAATTGTCCACACTTCTCTTGACAGAATTTCATCTCTCTGTTTGAGTGACAAACAAGGACAACTTGATAACAGTTATCAAGTTGTCCTTGGTGACAAATTGGAGACTCTGGGCCACAGACATTTATTCTGATACATGTATGCGCATTGAGATACATCGAGTACTAAGATAGAGTCTGATAGACAGTTTTTGCAATTGTAATTTGTCTATGGTCGAACTGTTGGATCAATTCGCCACTCAACTGAGAGACAAAATTCTCCTGAGAAACGGATGGGGACACTTGTCTTGCTGAGTATGCGTGCATGGTGCATAAAGTACATTTGATGATCGATGATAGGTTTAGTGAAAACACGTCAGCGTAGAATGAACTTGAATATGAATTTACAGTAACACTTTACCACCCACTTCATCACAATCACCATACATACATAACAACAGAACTTAACGTGAATGCATGCATATATACATATTATTTAATAGATATATATACATAATTTAAAACAAATTAGCTAATTCGATCAATGTGCATACACGTACATTCATATACCTTTGAACGATACATGAAACAGGTTGCAATTAGTAGCAATGACAATGAAGTGAAAAATGACAAGTAATGTAACGTACATAAATGAAGTATGTACAGAATAAAAACGCAAAAGCAACATACATATACTGTAATACTATACATGTACATACATTAGTCAAGTGGCCGTAGCAAATGTAAATTGTCTTAGCGAGCAAAATAAGTCATAAAATCATGTAAGACTTATTCGCCTATTAGAATGGGCAGACGCAAATTCATCAACAAAACAGTCAAGATCAATTATTGATGCTCGCTCGTTTTCAATCGACAAAAGAGCCAGATTCGAAAGTCGAGAAGATGACATTCGACTTCTCAAGTACGTCTTGATCAGGCGCATTTTGGAAAAACTGCGCTCTGCTGATGCTGTTGTTACTGGAATTGTCAAGCATATGATGAGAAGCTTGTACAACTCAGGGAAAACCTCTCTGAATGGGTGCAACATCTCAGCAAATGCTTTTAAATCAGTCAAGCTGCCATCGCCCTTTCTCTCAATCAGACGCTTTACTTGAATGACCTCAAGTTTCAGGAACTCTTGGTCACATTTTATAGGCCTCCTAAATCCTCCAGCTGTGAAGCGTCCAAAAAACAGTCCGAGTTTGGCTTTAGAGAACCAATTCCCTTATAGAGAACAGCTGTTTCATGGTCAAATCTTCGTCGCATTTCCGACAATAGGCAGTCGATCACCGGTAGATATACATTAATTCGAAATCCGTTTGCTCCAAATTCAGAGTTGCGCTGAGCGACATGATCCCTTTAAAAAGTTACAAACTGATCGAAGCGCTTATTTGGGCGTTTTGTTCGTCTGTTCGGTTCTGGCTCAGGTATATTCCACTCATTACCTAACTGCTGGGAGTCCAGAAATACTTTCTCTAAGAATTCGTTGCTGTCGCGCAAAGTTTGGAATTCGGTGATTGTTGACTGTGCCAAATCAACAGCAGAAGCAAGGTCTAAATCTTTTTGTTGAAGGAAATCCGATAGTGCCTTTGTGCGAGTCAGAATTTCGCACATGAGAACTAGCCTTAGTACGAAGCTTCGGGTCAACTGAGCTAAAATTCCAGTGGCTTCAACAACACAATCTCCGGAGTCCTGCTCCTTAATTTCTTTTAAAACGGAGAGAATCGCGCCAATACGATTACGAATATTGTTCCCTTTTGTCTATGGTTTCCGGCATTCATACTTGCGGTAACAATTTAATTGTTTGTCGGCTTTTTTCGATTGTTGCCGGATTTCAGACGAATGTATTTGGCTATCAAAACAAGGAACAACAATAGCAACACGGCGAAAGTGTTTCATAGTCACAAAAAGTTCTTAAGAACAAACCGATCGAATCAATTGTTTTACTTTCCGTAAAAGTTGAATGTGCAGTTGTGGAACTGACCACCACAGAGGCTTCTCGGCAGGTCTTGGCCGCCCTCGGGTGCTTTCATCAGCTCGCCTCTATCAGACCCAGTTGTCACACTTTCGATGGTGGATTCCGCATCGTCGTCAATCTTGGTGACTTTGGACCCATAGGCAGCCAGACAAGCTGGAGGTTGTCCATCTCCAGAACGTAGCGCGTGCTCGACTCTCGGGTGACAAAAGCCAACTCGTCCGTGGAGAGTCCACATATTTCTCCGCCAGGAATGTTTGCGTAGCGAATCATAGCTACTTTTCCTATTTGCACTCCGAATAGGAGAATTAATTCAAGCTCAAAATCAACTTGAGAATTAACTCATGGCAGCCAGGCTAGCTGTCTTCACTGTCCTTTAAATTTGCCATAAACGATAATTATCTCTACAACCCTTTCATTTAGAGAGCAACTAAATTTGCCATAGACGATTGATTATCTCTACAACCCTTTCAAAGCGCATTCCGGCAACAATCGCATTTCATACTCAGCATCCGCACTATGTCTGGGCCATAGACAAGGGAAGTCAAAAGGTACAATAATGACATGTACCGATTTTTTTCGGCAGCAATTGCTCTACTAAGCTTCAGCCGCTACGCGGCTTCAGCTTACGCAATTGCTGCCGAAAAAAATCGGTATATATCGTTACATTGTTGCACGCCTTCTCTCTGCAGGCCCATCTCGTGTCTGAGAGGCGCTGAAGCTCTAAGGCTGGCTTTCCAACATAGAGTTTCTTCTGGTGGTCAATAAACTAAGGATGAACAACTGAGTTTTACATAAAACAGTAGAGCTTCTGCACAAGAGAAAAGAAGTCCTCAATCTCGGGCACTGATTTGCAAGCATCAACAAGACAGATTCAGGCAGTGTGCATAGCAGTGTACGTAAATTGCGAGTTCCGACTTGTCTCGAATCAGCTTTTGGAGCCCATTATGAACTCCGCTCATCACTGAGGCTCCATCATAGCCTTGGCCAACTAGAAATCCGGTGTCTAGGCCATATTTCTGAAGGCTTTCTACTAGTGAGTTAGCAAGTGATTGGGCAGATAGTCCTGAAGCAGGTTTAAATTCCATAAAGACTTCCTGCACTCCTTCTGAATGCTTGTAGAAACGAATGATTAAGGAGATCATTTCAACCTTAGAAATATCCTTGGCCTCATCTACGTACAATCACAGAAAAATATTTGGCTTCTTGGATGTCGTTTACAACAACATCACGGACCATGTCTGCCAGAATGTTAATAACTTCATTTTGAATTGTGTCACTCGTATACTTTGCATTCTTCTTCTGTTCAGATATCTTCTTCTTTATTATTTCGTCGTGCCTGCCAATCAGCTTCAATAATGCTTTGAAGTTTCCAGGATTTACTTGCTCATCATTCTCGCGATGCCCCCTTTGGGCGATGTTTTGAGTTGCTGTAAGAAGTAATACTTCTCCTACACACTTAATGAAGTGCCTGTTCTCAGCTACCTTAGCTTTGTACGTAGCATCAAGCTGTTTCAATACAGTTCCTTCAGTGTCTTTCATTACTTTGTAGTCACACCATGCTTGCATTGCTAAACAGTGGCAATGAGAGCGGGCATGCTTTTTAAAGCCTGCATCCTGACACTGAGCATTTTTCCAGTTGCGGAATCCCTGAGTAGTAAAAGATGGCTCTTCTTGCATAGATTGAGGCGCGAAGTGGCGGCAGAGAAAGCAATAAGCAGAATCCTTCATTTGCGAATACTCAAGCCACTTGTAAGTCTCAAACCACGAGAATTGAAATGAACGGGACTTTTGCTTTGCCTTATCCGTTCCTGTGGAGGATTTTTACAAATAACTTTTAAAAAATACGTCTATATCAGTATAGCTAGCCTTAGCCACTAGCACTAGCCACTAGTAACCATTAGCACAAACAGTATTATGTAAATAACTGTCCACTTACCGCCTGAAGTTCCAACTGATTTTGGGTAGTTCCGCAAAAATGGCTGACAAGGGTGGATCGTCCTTATTCTGGGAAATATCACACGGGCCTTCGAAGAAGGTTGCTCAATCGTTCTACTGTCTGAGGCTGACTCTGTGGCAGTGGCAGCGGTAGCTGTCTCAACTAGAACAGGAGTGCCAGGAAAATTTGTTTCAGAGCCAGTCAGTTGAGCATCCTGTTCAGACTCCTGATCCGCAATCGTAGAGATGGCGCTTGGTTGATCCTTATGCCTTTTCGCCTGGCTATCGGTTTTTTCGCCTGGACCTTCATCTTCTCGCGGGTCTGAGCTAGGTCTTTTTAAAAAACTTCGAATATCAGGCCTCTGCATTGTTGGCCAGGCTTCTTTAATTCAATTCTTAAAAATACATTTCCGTTTTTTTGAACCTTAAGACTTAAGAGAGCAGTAGCTAAAGTGTGACTTAAATCTTAAGGGGCAGAGGGGCAATGCTCTGTAGTCTTTTACACACTGTCTGAATGTACGATGGTTTAACTCTTTGTCCCTGTCCAAATGTACATTTATCAGCGCGCTTCTCCCTTCCCTTTCTGTCTGTCCTATCCCTCCTTTCCCTGTCCCAGTGCAAGTGTTAGGCTATACGCGTGGGGGAGGGGGTTGGGGGGTAGGAAGGATACAGCCATATAGACTGAACAGTTAGATAAAAACAATAAAGTCTGAGAGGCGATGCACTTTATAATTAAAGTTAGACAAAACCAAAACACCGACAGATACTATAAAAACAAACGAAACGAAATTTGCCATACTATCAGATCAGAGAGTAAAGAATAATGTACCCATGTACAGTTTTGCTTGTGTAAAAACTTCTAGTATAGTAGTATTGTTTCTAAAATTAAAATTATAAAAAAAAGGTTTTTCAACTTTTTTTGAAAAATTTGACGTTCAGAAGTCAGAACTGAAATTGGGGGGGGGGGCACAGGGGGGCCTATGGCCTAACAGGGGGCCCAGGCCCCCCTGGCCCCCCTTGGACGCGCCACTGATTTCAAGGCTATATTCAAGGCTAGCTATAGCTATATAATAGCTATAGCTAATTTTTCATTGTTTTTTACCTTTGGCTCTGTTTGGATGCATTCTTAAGCAAGCATCTTTAACCATCTTGTGCACAGTAGAGTTTTTGAGCAATGGCCGGCCAAATTGGAAGTATTTTTGTTGATAAGTTAAATTTACGCGTTAAAAGTCGTGGTAGGAATAACAAAGCGTACCAAAGTGAATTGATTCTATGTTGCTGCTTAAAGAATAATGCTCAAAATCAATGAAAATAAAACTTGCATTCCTTCCATTAATAATCTTGTGCAAATAGCTACTGCATTTTGTACTTGTTTTCTCTATTGTTTCTGCCAATTTAGTTTGCTATTTATTTCATTCATTTATTGTGTTCGAGTTCGACTCTTCGCTAAAAATACGGAATAGGAGTTCCAGGAGAGCGCTTAAGATAAAAGTAAAAGTGATTATAGCAGTGTCAAGCTATAGCGAGAGTTGTATTTCCCTTTAGCTATTTATTTATTTCTCCCTTTAACCTCCTCTTGCTTCGAAACTAAAATATAGCTTCGAAATATAGCTAAGAAATTAATCAATCGTAATACGCTTTAGAACTGTTTATATTTTATTGTTACCATCTTTACACTCCCATCAAACGAATCATTAACATATTTAGATGGCCAGTGCAAGTAATGCTTCGGGCTCTGAACCGCCAAACTCTGAAAGAAAATTTTCGTAAGTGCAAGAACCATCCATGCAATCGCCGATCGGCAATATCATGGATTTGATACAATAATTTACTAGATTTAAAACTAAATTGATAATTGACATTAGCACTATTACTGTTTTATAATATTTTATTGGTCACTCATATTTTTTGCTGAAGTTTTGAAGATGGTGCATGGTTTATTAATAATAAAAATTACACTTTTGGTTACTTAAACTTTATCATTTTGTTTACAGCAATTAAAACTTCATTACCATATATAAACATTGCAGAACAAGTGGAGATAGTCTCTACCAAATTCTTGGACTAGAAAAGGGTGCCTCTCCAGAGCAGGTTAAAAAGGCCTACAGAAAGGTTTGTAGCTATTTATATTCTCTAAATATTAGGCCCCTATATGGATATTCAATGTTATCATTAATCCCTAATAACTTGTTGAAAATTTTTCATATTTTTTAGTTGGCATTGCAATATCACCCAGACAAAAATCCAGATCCTAGTGCTGCAGACAAGGTATGAAAAAGACATTATAGTTAAATTTATAATAATAAATTATAAACACAATATGGCACATATCAGTATTGCACACCACCCTTGCAGATCAAAGAGCTCAACAGAGCCAATCATGTGCTTAGCGATGAGAAAAGGAAAGCCATCTATGATAAATATGGCTCTGTTGGTTTGCAAATTGCATCACAAATTGGCGAGGACAATGTCACAACATATTTTATGCTAGACAATGTCTGCTGCAAGGTAAGAAAAAATTCTGAAATTTTTTTTTCTTTGCCAGATGGTCAAGTTCTCAAGCAGAATTTTTAGATGTTCGAAGAACTTATAGGGAATTTCTCAAATATAATTTATGCTGGCCAGAAGTTCAAGGGGAATTTCTCTGATTGCTAAAAGTAGAGTATGCAGGGAATTTCTCATATAGCCAAGAAGAGTTCAAGGAGAATTTCTCATGATCAGATGGCCAAGAGTTCAAGGAGAATTTCTCATGATCAGATGGCCAAGAGTTCAAGGAGAATTTCTCATGATCAGATGGCCAAGAGTTCAAGGAGAATTTCTCATGATCAGATGGCCAAGAGTTCAAGGAGAATTTCTCAGATGACGAAGAGTTCAAGTGGAAATTTCTCAGATGGCCAAGAGTTCCAGTGGGATTTCTCAGATGGCCAAGAGTTGAAGGGGAATTTCTCATGATCAGATGGCCAAGAGTTCAAGGGGAATTTCTCATGATCAGATGGCCAAGAGTTCAAGGAGAATTTCTCATAATCAGATGGCTAAGAGTTCAAGGGGAATTTCTCATAATCAGATGGCTAAGAGTTCAAAGGGAATTTCCCAGATGACCAAAAGTTCAAGGGGAATTTCTCATGATCACATGGCCGGGAGTTCAAGGGGAATTTCTCAAATTGCAAATGAGCTTCTAGCTAAATTAATTGACTCACCACTTCAGCCCAATGTTTAAATCATATGTTAATGTTCTTTAAAAACATTGCAGATTTTATTGGTAGCGTGCTTTGCACTCACCTGCTGCTGTTTCTGTTGCTGCTGCTGCTGCTGCTGCGGCAAATGCGTGCCAAAAGAGACGGACGATGAAGGAGATTATGCTTATTATGTAAGTTTGAAAATTTACTGGGTTTGTCAAGTTATAATAAGCCAGCTCTAAGGATGACATGTCTGTCTGATTTTAACAGCAACCCGAAGCTACAGGCGCCGAGTCGACTGTGACTTCTCAGCCGCAGGGCTCCGCAGACGATGCCACCGAGCGAACCCGACTGAAGTCGGACGAACAGGCTACTTATAATCAGTAGCATAGTTAGTAGATGAGCGCGCGTTGTTTAAAAGTATTAAAAATTGTTGTACATTATTGATATGACGTTGACATGACATTGTCAGGGGAGGGTAGCGTGTTGACCCCAACCTGAAGAATCATGGAGGGTATAGCAGTGACCCAACCTGAAGAATCAGGGAGAGTATAGCAGTGACCCAACCTGAAGAATCAGGGAGAGTATAGCAGTGACCCAACCTGAAGAATCAGGGAGGGTATAGCAGTGACCCCAACCTGAAGAATCAGGGAGAGTATAGCAGTGACCCAACCTGAAGAATCAGGGAGAGTATAGCAGTGACCCAACCTGAAGGATCAGGGAGGGTATAGCAGTGACCCCAACCAGAAAAATCCTGGAGGGTATAGCAGTGACCCCAACCAGTAAAATCCTGGAGGGTATAGCAGTGATCCCAACCTGAAGAATCATGGAGGGTATAGCAGTGACGTACCCCAACCCGAAGAATCATCGAGGGTATAGCAGTGACCCCGACCCGAAGAATCATCGAGGGTATAGCAGTGACCCCACCCCGAAGAATCATCGAGGGTATAGCAGTGAACCGTTTTTTGCCAAAGTGCACTGAAACCATGTATATGTGACTACTACTGATTTACCCATACACAAGTACTCTGAATAAATTTCATTTACACTGTTATACGAAATGTCTTTGTTAATTTTCGCAACAATATTTAAAAAAGCGTTATCTATATAGTCGAATTAATAGGTTGTTTTATAATTTTGTTCGAAATTGTAACGTTGTTGTCTCTGATTCATTCGTTGTTACTTCAAGTAGTTAGTTTTCTATCGGTGTTTGAACTTATACACGTACGGATCACGTCGTTCGTCTTCGCTCATATGGACCTCTGGATTATGCTTGGATCGTTTCTAATCCAGGTTTCTCGAAGGTCCTTTTGGCCATGCCCGGATGCCCAGTTTAGCTTTATTTGGACTGTGGTTCGATTTCATTTTGAATTTTTACAACCAATTTAACTTTTTCAGCTCCTAATGATAATGTAATAAAATGGCTAACTCCCTGACCATGACATCTGCTTACATGCTAATTTTTTTCTCATTCAAATATTCCATTAGAATCTTTCTTCAAATCTTTTTATGCCGAATTTATTTATGCTTTCAAATTTTAATGTGTGCAGCAAGTAAACTGTTTATTTATCTACATGTATATTGTTTAATGAGTACCTACATAAGTTTTTAAGACACTGATCATTGTTTTGTTTATTTCGGTTGCGACAATTACGAAAACACAAATCGAAAAACGCTACTAACATTATACTAGCTTTACTTTTCATTACAGAAAAGTTATTTTCTTTTTGATAATTGTTTTTACTCGTTTATTACACATCCGAAATCTTGACAATGGACGCACTAAAAATGGTAGAACACATGTTGAACAAACACAAATAAAATACTACATCTTCGAGTTGGAACATGTCCACAACAGAGGCTGGAATAATAATGAACAACAGAAAGTATGCAGAACGGAAAAAACATATACCTGGTCCGTGTAGATTTTGCTTGAAAAATATTCTACGAGCGTAGCCTTCTGCCTGCCTGTCGTGTAGCAAATTCATTCGTATTTTTTACCAAGGCTTCAAGACTTTCAAACTGGCACGGAAAATCGATTGACTATGTGTGCTGGGCTTAGGAAGCCACTAAGGGACACCGATATAAATGGGGTGGCGGGTGGTGGGTGTTCTGCCTGCGGAGAGACACCGATATAAATGGGGTGGTGGGTGTTGCAGCCCGCGGAGGGACACCGATGTAAATGGGGTGGTGGGTGTTCAGCCCGCGGAGGGACACCGATATAAATGGGGTGGTGGGTGTTTCAGCCTGCGGAGGGACATCGATATAAATGGGGTGGTGGGTGTTGCAGCCCGCAGAGGGACACCGATATATATTGGGTGGTGGGTGTTGCGGCCCGCGGAGGGACACACCGATAGGCCTATAAATGGATGGTGGGCGTTGCAGCCCACGGAGGGACACCGATATATATTGGGTGGTGGGTGTTGCAGCCCGCGGAGGGACACCGATATAAATGGGATGGCGGGCTTTAAAGCCCGCTGGGAGACACCAATACAAATGGGATTGTAGGTCTAACAACCAGATAACACAGTTGCATTCGCAGAAACTATTAAGCAGTGAACTAATGTCCAACACTGCGGCTATTGTTCAAACCAGTCAAATTCAACATGCCAGCAGTTGAAGAAGCGCCGCTATTCGAAGCCATCGGATTGGTGATAAATATTGGCACAAATGCGGGAGGCTGTTGAGACGTTAGCTGCAGTTGTTGTTGTTGCTGCTGCTGCTGCTGCTGCTGGAGTGGCTGTAAGTTGAATGGAATCTGATTCCCTAGACTGGGATGCAGCGCCGGCATGGATGTTGCTGAATTTAAAAGTTGCGACCAGTCAAATTGAGCCGATTGAGCCCACTGTTGCAAGAGCTGCTGTTGATAGTGCTGTTGCAGATTCTGCATTTGTTGCTGTTGCTTTTGCTGCTGCTGGGAGGGCAACTGATCTGGATAAGGCAGCCGGAACAGATTAGGATTCACCTGCTGCTGCTGATGATTATAAAGTTCTGAACTGAATGGCTGTTGAGCATCCTGATGCCTCTGCGGTAGCCTGAACAGATTTTCACTTGAGTATTGTTGCTGCTTCTGCTGCTGCTGTTGCTGAAGCAGCTGAAGCCGGCGATGCTGCTGCAACTCCAGCTCCGATGGGCGCAGCGACAGCAGCGACGGCTGAGCCGGCGCCAGCGACCGAAGCTGCGGCTGCGGCGGCGATGAAGGCGGACTGATGGCCTCCAGGTGCATGGTGAACGCTGCGCTCTTCTTCCCTTCGCGAGTTTCGTCTTCTTCTTTCGCAATTAAAGCGTCGCCCCGTTGCTGCTCACCGAGAACATTGGCAATCACGCTGTCGATGGTGGCGCCATCCTTAGCCATCAGTCTCGGACGGTAGCGCCGGCGGCGCTTGGCGCCATCGGCCGCAGGCGGCGAGTCTAAAGAGGTGCGACTGGTCATGGCCGGGGACAGGTCCGGCGGCGGCGGCGAAGGCGGCGGTTGCAGCAGCAGCTTCTCCTTCTTTAACTGCTGGGCCGATGGGGGCCGAGTTTTTGACGACCCAGCGACGAGACTTTTCGACTTTTTAGCCGCTGTTTTTCTGTATTGTCGCTTCTGCTGCTGCAGCTGCAGCTTCTGCTTCTGGCGATTCTGCTTCTGTCGTAGAGTTTTCTGCTGCCTCTGCTGCTTCTGCCTGTTTTGCTGCTTCTTTGACAAAGTTGTCTTTGTTGACAGCGGCGGCTGCTGCGGCGACTGGGGCGGACGGCGAAGCCCGAAACTTGCGAACACCTCTGCCTCAGTGCGCTGCGACAGTTGCTGCAGCTGGCCTCTGCGCTTGGGGGCTGCGGGTGGCAGTGATCGAATGAGCAGGCTGACAGACAGATAGACAGGCTGACAGACAGATAGACACTAAAACAGACAGACAGACAGATAGACAGACAAACAGACAGGCTGAAAAACAGACAGGCTGGCAGACAGACAGACAGGCAGACAGACAGACAGGCAGGCGGGAAGACAGGCAGACAGACAGACAGACAGACAGACAGACAGACAGACAGACAGACAGGCAGACAGACAGGCAGACACGCAGACAGACGCGCAGACAGACATGCAGACGGACAGACAGACAGAAAGACAGGCAGACAGGCAGACAGACAGGCAGACAGACAGACAGACAGGCAGACAGGCAGGCAGGAAGACAGGCAGACAGGCAGACAGGCAGACAGACAGGCAGGCAGGCAGACAGACAGGCAGACAGACAGGCAGACACGCAGACAGACAGGCAGACAGACAGGCAGACAGACAGACAGACAGGCAGACAGGCAGGCAGGAAGACAGGCAGACAGGCAGACAGGCAGACAGACAGGCAGGCAGGCAGACAGACAGGCAGACAGACAGGCAGACACGCAGACAGACAGGCAGACAGACAGGCAGACGGACAGACGGACAGACAGACAGACAGACAGACAGGCAGACAGACGGACAGACAGACAGACAGACAGACAGACAGGCAGACAGGCAGACAGAGAGGCAGAAAGACAGGCAGAAAGACAGGCTGACAGACAGATAGACACTAAAACAGACAGACAAACCGACAGACAGGCAGACAGACAGGCAGACAGACAGAAAGACAGACAGGCAGCCTCACCCAGGGCCTCCTGTCGCACAGTATGCCGGTTCACGTGGTACAGCGGGTGCTTTCGCCGGCAGAAGAACAGTCTGGTGCCGCAGGCGCACTGGAACAGCCGGTTGTCGCCGATGCTCTGCAGCGAGTCCTCGCGGCTCCAGCCGAACAGTCCGTGGCCGAGTTTGCACCGCTGAAGCCGGTTGAAGCAGCTGACTGACAGGACCAGGACGCGCGCTTTGCCGCTTTTTCTGGGCCGCTCTGTAAAATTTTGCGACGCGTTACGAAATACATGTGCTAGGAAACTACTCTTAAGAGTAGTATTATTCGAATAAATTAATTCTGAAATGTCAGATCAGATCAGATCATCAGTCAGAACTATACTAAAAATGAGTTGTTTGTTTGTACGCAATCGATTAGAGAAAAAATGGCTGGACCGATTTTCTTCGAACTTGCACTGTTCGATCAGAAATTTTCCTGGGACGGTACATGCATCTTGGCTAAGAAATTGCTCCATGTTAAAGTGATTAAATATTCGAAAAACATGCTTTTTTGCAAAGGTCAAGCAAACTTTTCGACTTGAAATGCATTGTAAGAATGCTAGAGAAAAAACTGACTGGTTGAATTCTGATTCTGAAATAGATTGCATCATAACTGAATTGTAACTCCGACTTGAATTGAAAATGCAGTGTGGAAGCGTAGCACCAGACTTGATTTAAATTGCGTAACCATATTGTTAACTGATACTGACTGACTGAGAAACTGATTATGTCATAACTGCTTCGTGTGATTTACTCTATGCTTGGATTTTAAAGTGTTGAATTATATAAGTGCAAAATTTGATGTTATCAAAACGATGAGAGCTAGCCTAGAGGTGAACAAACTGAACTGCCAAATGCAGCGACGATGGTTCGAATTTTCATAGAGTATAATTTTTTTAATTAAAGCTTTTCAACGTCAGGAAAACTAAAAGACTTTTTAAAAAGAAGCGTCATGTAAAAAATCATAGAAGTGTCATGTAAACAATCATAGAAGCTCATGTAAAAAAATCGTAAAGCGTCATATAAAATCATAGAAGCGTAATGTAAACAATCATAGAAGCGTCATGTAAACAATCATAGAAGCGTCATGTAAAATCATAGAAGCGTCATTATGCAAACAATCATAGAAGCGTCATTAAACAATCATAGAAGCGTCATGTAAACAATCATAGAATCGTTTTGATAACATGAATTCAGCATTATAAGTTTCAAAACTCCAAGCATAGAGTAAATCACACGAAGCAGTTATTACATAATCAATTTCTCAGTCAGTCAGTATCAGTTAACAATATGGTTGCGCAATCTAAATCAAGTCTGGTGCTACGCTTCCACACTGCATTTTCAATACTGTGACGCAATTCAATTCGGAGTTACAATTCAGTTATGATGTAATCCATTTCAGAATCAGAATTCAACCAGTCAGTTTTTTCTCTAGCATTCTTACAATGCATTTCAAGTCGAAAAGTTTGCTTGACCTTTGCAAAAAAGCATGTTTTTCGAATATTTAATCGCTTTAACATGGAGCAATTTCTTAGCCAAGATGCATGTACCGTCCAGGAAAATTTCTGATCGAACAGTGCAAGTCTCATGAATTGCATCATAGAAGCGTAAACAATCATAGAAGCGCCATGTAAAAAATCGTAAAAGCGTTATATAAAAATCATAGAAGCGTAATGTAAAAAATCATAGAAGCGTCATGTATACAATCATAGAAGCGTCATGTATACAATCATAGAAGCGTCATGTAAACAATCATAGAAGCGTCATGTAAAAAATCATAGAAGCGTCATGAAAAAATCATAGAAGCGTCATGTAAAAAAGATAGAAGCGTCATGTAAACAATCATAGAAGCGTCATGTAAACAATCATAGAAGCGTCATGAAAAAATCATAGAAGCGTCATGTAAACAATCATAGAAGCGTCATGCAAACAATCATAGAAGCGTCATGTAAAAGTCAAAAAAGCGTCATAAAAAATCATAGAAGCGTCATGAAAAAATCATGGAAGCGTCATGAAAAAATAATAAAAGCGTCATGTAATAATCATAGAAGCGTCATGCAAAAATCATAGAAGCGTCATGAAAAAATCATAGAAGCGTCATGTAAAAATCATAGAAGCGTCATGCAAACAATCATAGTAGCGTCATGTAAAAATCATAGAAGCGTCATGCAAACAATCATAGTAGCGTCATTTAAAAAATCATAGAAGCGTCATGTAAACAATCATAGAAGCGTCATGTAAAAGTCAAATAGCGTCATAAAAAATCATAGAAGCGTCATAAAAAATCATCGAAGTGACATGAAAAAATCATAGAAGGTAATGTAAAAATCATAGAAGCGTCATGAAAAAATCATAGAAGTGTCATGTAAAAATCATAGAAGCGTCATGTAAAAAATCATAGAAGCGTCATGTAAAAATCATAGAATCGCCATGTAAAAATCGTAAAAGCGTTATATAAAAATCATGGAAGTGTAATGTAAAAAATCATAGAAGCGTCATGTGAAAAAATCATAGAAGCGTCATGTAAAAATCATAGTAGCGTCATGTAAAACAATCATAGAAGCGTCATAAAATTCATAGAAGCGTCATGCCAACAATCATAGAAGCGTCAT
>NIVC01005085.1:0-26682 GCA_002269645.1 Macrostomum lignano | reverse complement strand
TCTTATTCGTATTGCTATTACCAGTCAACCCCACTACCGGCTTGAGGTCATGGGGTTTATATTGGCTAAAAAAAAACTGCAGCGATGACAGTCAGATCTCACTTCTCTCCGCTTCTCTTTCTTACTTCCTCCAATCCACCCTACATCTAGGTTTACATGCATTCTGCCCCCTCCCCAACCTCTTGGTTCATTTGTTGCTTCCCTGCTCGACCTTTAGCCTTGCTGGCGCAACACGTACATGTACGTTTAGGGCGGTTTGTCTGAGTATCATTGCGGCCATTGTCTGAGTATCATTGCGGCCATTGCGGTCTGCTATAGGTGCTGACGGGTTGACACAATCATTAGGCCAGTTAAGGGAGGCTTCTCCGTATAGTCGAATCTTATCATTCAAAAATTTATCTTATTTTATCATCTACTGCTGCGTTCCTCATTATCGTCATGAAGATGTGATTGCAAAGTCGTGGCTTAAATTAATAACAGTTAATTTAAGAGTTCAATACATGTGAAGAGTTCAATGTCAGAATAAAGAGTCAGAGCTGTATACAAATTCGAAGCCTAGCTATCGTCTGTTATCCACTTATCACCAGAGGCGAGAATCATTACTTAATCCAAATCAATTCGGATTATGAACGAAAAACCGTTCGGAAAAGACTGACAATTTATTAAAAAATATCTAAGCAAGCAAAAGAAATACTCTTTATAGTTTACAAAGGTTATATTTTCTGTTATGTAGTAACGTTATTTTTTCTTAGAATACAGCACAATACATTCGTGCAGGTACAATAATTCAAATTTAAAATTAACCTAAATTCTGCAAGTCTCTAAACTAAACTAAACGATCATTGGACTGAGTCTTCATAAGTGTGGGCCACTTAAATTCATGACAAGAATCAAGGACTACTATTCCTTGTTAGAAACTTTCAAGGAGTTGTTAAACAGGGATATTTATTGTTTAAAATTTTCTTTTAGCATTAGTAGAAGTAGAACTTTGTAGATAGTAATATGCCAAAATTGCCAATAATTGGGGAAATCCAAAAATCGGGGGCAAGTTTTATGAAAATTCGTTTTTTGGCAATTTGAAAGCAATAAAGCTATAAAATAAATTTATTCAAGTTTTTAAAAAGTAAAAAAGTCTATTAAAGCACAAATTATTTTCGTATAGCTTTATTTTTAATAAAATGATTTGTTAAAACGGTAAGTTTAATTACGACCTAAAATGAGTCTAATGAAAATGATTGAAAAGCTATAATAATGTATTTTATTAACTTTAACTATCTTATAATGTTACACTCTATAATTCTACAACATATTTAACATTATTTTAAGGTTTTATTTGTTTATCACTTTCGTTACTCTTGACAACGTGTATTTTATAGAGTTCGTTTGCAATAAATTGTATTCAACGTAAGTTTATTATTTAAACATACAAATTCCCGTAAGGATCGGAAAATTGCATTTTACTCAGCTTCTACTAAAGCGATTTGGAAAATTCTTTTTTTCCTGCATACACGCCGCGATGATACATGTTTTAGTGTAATTTCATTGTTCTTCGTCGCTTAATAAGCATACAGTAAGCATCTGATTTGGAAGCCGGGTAACACATTGGAATTCCCATAAGGATTGGAAAATTGCATTTTACTCAGCTTCTACTGAAGCGATTTGGAAAATTCTTTTTTTCCTGCATACACGCCGCGATGATACATGTTTTAGTGTAATTTCATTGTTCTTCGTCGCTTAATAAGCATACAGTAAGCATCTGATTTGGAAGCCGGGTAACACATTGGAATTCCCATAAGGATTGGAAAATTGCATTTTACTCAGCTTCTACTGAAGCGATTTGGAAAATTCTTTTTTTCCTGCATACACGCCGCGATGATACATGTTTTAGTGTAATTTCATTGTTCTTCGTCGCTTAATGAGCATACAGTAAGCATCTGATTTGGATGCCGGGTTCACATTTTGTGGTACCATTTTTTACCCAAAATTTTTAAGTCTAAATATAGGCATATTACAAATACTAATACTATGCAAGTTGATATTTAAATGAAAGAAAACAACTTAAAGATTATTTTGCAACAAGGAATTAGCGATATATTTACTTTTAGAAAAAGATGTTTGCTGGCAAACTTTGCACTTTATATTAGTATGAATTTTTGCGAGTTTATATGGTTTTAGAAAAACTTTGAAATCCTTAGAAATACTTCATCTTTTTGAATTGAATAAAAAGTAAAACACAGATTACTTTCTGTTTTGTAAGTAGTAAAAAAATTAGCCTTCTCTAAGGCCTACAAGTCTTAAAATTAATTGTTTAATAATGAAAAAAGTGAAACAAAAAATAGCAAATCGGTCAACTCGGACTTTCAAAATGCTTTTTTGTGGTTTTTTCTTATTTATTCAACAATATAAAGCATGAAAACAATAGTTTTTATCCAGAACTATTTTCTAAAGTAGATACATTACTTTCCATCGAATGTCCGCAGATTTGTTTTACCGTTTTATCCCACGTTTTTGGATTTCGCCAATTACTTCAGGCGATCCTTCGGTTTCCCGCTCTAAATTATTTGAACCCCTTTTGAACTTTTCAGAGTCCGATAAGCTCACAAAGTTTTTGCAAGAGTTCACAGAGTTCTACATAGGGTAGTAGTGTGTTATCCAGTAGAGGATATTGCCGAAATGCTAATTGGGTCGGGAAAGCTGTGCCACATGAACTCCTGCAGGTACATTTCGAACAAATTGTCGCTGGTTCCGTGCATAGCTTGAAACTTTGCTTTGCAGTTGCCCCACATTCCTTTTACAGTATTCGTGTATTAACTTCAGCAGCAGGGACAATAGATTGTGGCGCTGGAGGCCTGGAGGTCAGCCAGCCATACTGATACTGGCAGTAGCTTCATTTTATAGGGCCTAATGCTTAAAATGTGCATTTCATTAACTTAACTTTAAAAAACCACATGATCTAGGATAATCTTTTTTTACTTTCATATAATTCTACTATTAATGTGTTTGGTAAAAGTTTTATGCCTTTAGGAAATATTTAGGGCCTAGTGCTAAATTGGCTATCTAAGGTAATTTAGCACTAGGCCTAGCACTTAAAATTTTGTTTTTAAGTACTAGAGAACTAGACTTATCAATATCTTAGGTTTATATTCTAAGCCATAAAACCCATATGAGAACAAAATGACAATGGGAAATTTAAGAAGTATACATTTTTATATTGATAGGCCTAGGCTATTTTTTATAAAAAATAAACATTTTTAATGGTTAGGCTATCTATTTATTGGGTTTTATTTAATTAAAATTTTAAAAATAAAGTTTTATTGTAATCAAAATTGTAGAAGCAGTTATTGTTTTCTAGGAAACCTTATTTAAAAAAATTACTTGAAAATTAGGGCCTATGTTTTGTTTTAATTTGCAAAAAATCCTAATATTCTACATTTGTTATAAATATATATAGTCAAGGTGGTATAAATAAGAGCGAAGTTTGAAATTGGAGGTAGGAAGACCAACTCATGCACTCGTATAATACTTGTGTTCACTTGTTCAATAGAATATAAATGAATTTAGTTCTCAGATTGTTGTTCATTTCTAAGAGTCTTGTAAAGTAGTATTGAAAGTCAGAAGTGGGAATTCATGCAAAAAGAATACTAAGAGTGATCGCTATGATCCTCTAATCTTGGTAATGCCTAGACTGGAGAAAGAGAGAAAGTATATATACTAGTAAGACTGCTGACTGCTCAGACCATATACTAAGAATGCTACCAGAACACTACTAAGAATGCTACCCAGAAAATATATGAGATTCTAAGAAACAGTTAGAAACATTAAGGCAAGATTTATTGTCAGCAGTAGAAATTTAATAAAGGGAAATTAGAAACCTATTACAACTTGGTGAGATAGAAATAACCCCTAGCACAACTTTGGTGGCAATTAGTAAGATAGTTGGAGGACAGAAATAAGCCCTAGGACAAAATATTTATAATAGAATGACTTTGCATTAGGCTATAAAGTCAAATTAAGTGGCAATGTTAAGGACTCCAGTGAGATTTTGAAACTTCTATTTTTTACTTTTATTTATTAGGCTAGGCTTTTATGCAGTTTGATAGATCTTGTTTGTAGAAGTAAGAGTCGACATCTCACTTTTGAAATTTGGATGAAAAAAGTTATGCAAAATTTTGTCATTGAGTTTTTTGGCTTATAATGTATTTTGCCTTTAAGGGACTATTATCTTTTTGTAGATAATATTACAATTAAAAGTTTTTTATATACCTTTTTTTCTTTATATAAGTTTTTTTGTGATACCTTATATTGTGGCTTATGACATTGCCCATTAGAAAACAAAAACAAAACAATCTTAAGTTAAAAAACATGATTTTTTGGTGAAATCTAAAACTTAAAAAAATGTTGGCCTTAAATAGCATTTTTATATCTAGAATGCTTTTAACATTACAATTTTATATTATAATAAAGTGTTTCTTCGAAAAATTAAAAAAACAAAAGAATAATATTTTCTATAATAGTCACTATTGTAAAATTCTTGCAAAAATATAAAACTTGTCTTCAATATAACTTGTAAAATTTGTCCAATTGATCTATATTTTGTCTTATTTTAAAGCATTTTTTGCTCCTAAAATGTATATTAACTCATCATTTATATTTTATATTATATAACTTTTTTGCATTCCTAAGTAAGTAGTACTGCTTTGGTTATATTTTGTGTTTTTTAATTTATGCTATAATCTCATTGGAGTCCCTAGCAATGGAAAGCAGTTTCTTGAAAAATTACAGTTATAAATTATAAATAGTATATATATATATATGAATGTCCAGTTCTAATAGGCAATGATATTTTGGCAATAGACATTCAAAGTGTCATAAAGATGGGGGTTAGAAACAATCATCTTGGTGATTAGTCTTTGGTTTTAGGCTGTTTAAATTAACACTTGTCTTTATGTTATTATGATTTAAAAGGAACTTGAATGAGACCATACATCATACATGCGCAACTGCTGGCCGACCTGGCTGATCTGGCCACCGTAAATTGTGGTGGACCAGGGGTAAGTCACAAAAATGCCCACCCCAAAGAATACAGACGTAGTACTAATTAGATGACGAGGCATTTAGCCCTTATAAGAGAGTCATAGTTACTCCTGCCGTTTACCCAAAATTACGTTAATGTTGCTCTAGGGTTTCTTTCACAGGTAAGTCGCATTTCTGGTCAAAAAGTAAGTCGCATGGCCAGTGTAAATCAGGGGGGTTGCGCATGTATGCTATACATGCCCAACACCTGTATGACCTATCCAAATTAGATATGTAAAATGGCTGCTAGCCAAGGTAAGTCACAAAATTGAAAATATAAAAAAATAAAAAATTGGGGGAAGAAAGAAAGGAGAGGAAGACAAAGGAAAAGAAAGGAGGGAGAAAAGAAAGAGAGGAAAAAAGAGAAAAAAGGAAAAAACAAGAAAAGTCATATACAAAGTGAAAATTAAGTTACAATTGAAAGGAACTAAGTATTAAGTCACAATTGGGAGGAACTAAGTTGCAAATCTAGACAAAACTAAATCGCACTAGACAAGAGAAAATTTTGAGGTTGGGCATTTATGAATGAGACACAGACTGCAAAATATAGGGAGCTCTTCTGGCTACTAAGTTAGTTAGGCTCATGGGGAGGTTAGCTGTGGTTGTAACAGTGGTCTAGTTAATGCTGTCTCTTAGAATGCCAATATGCAGAAATGAAGCTGCTACAAAAAACTTTAAATAAACAAGAATTTGCTGACTGTTGTACTAAGAGTAGTAGGTTGCTATTTCTACCACAATAATTCATAGAAAAATGCTCTAAAGTTAAAATTTACTCAGATCTACCTTAGAACTTTTCTTGAGTAAGACCACCAAGGGTCAAATGAATGTTTCCAAGGTCATAAAAGTTTAAGACACCATTTAACACACAATTTAACTGCTTTGTAATTTATTGCAACACTAAACTAGATAGTTATTACTATTTAAATGGCTAAAGATGTAAACAAGAAATAGTTATTAGCATGGAGCAAATTAATTAGATGGCTAATTGGGAGAGTAGCTAGTTGGGTCTGAAAAATTGGGCTTACACTTAGGGTCCACTTAAATATTTGGAACTTGGAATCTAGGAAGCGGATGAGCTCAATTGAGAGTCTAGTGGGAAAAAGGGATGCAGACTCTTAAATATGATCTCATAAGCTATCAGAAAGAAAAAGGTCACCCTAGGTAGGATAGAGGGTTACATGTAATGAGCAAGAATTGATACACTCGGTAGAAATAATTAACACTAGGTATACCCTATTTAAAACAATAATGCAAGAAACATTCAATGATGGGCACCACTAAATATTTTTGTAGTGCCACTATATAGCATTTCCACTATCAAATTTAAAAAAAGTTAGCGCTATATAGTGGCTGCTATTTTAGTTTCAAAATTAGCAAATTTATAGTGCCACTAAATATAAAATTTGCTGAAACTTAAATTTTCCTAAAAACATGAAAAAAATATTCATATTTACCTTTTCTTTTCTTTAGTTTAAGCTTGTGAATATTAGAAAGATTTTACTTTATATTTATTAAAATAAAACGCAAATTAGTTAAAAATTTGTCAAATTAAAAAAAGTTAATTGTACTTATACTGTGCAAAGCCAAAGGATAAGGTAAGGTAACCAGTATAGTAACACTAATACTAACAGACAGTAGTACCATAGTAAGTTTAGTAACTTTACTTAATAAGTTGCCACTGCCATTGCCAGTTGCCAAGTTGGTCACCATTGCTAGTCAGTAGTCAGTGATAGTAATTGACGTGACTATTTAAATTCTACTATTAGAATTGATTGAATTACTGATTTATGGAATTGTATTATACTTATGGCATTCGCAATTGAAGAAATTGAATAAATTAAAAATTAAAATGAACATTTATAGACTTATTTAGGAGATAAAATAATTATTTAGACAAAAAACAAACAGCAAGAACAACAGTAGCAAAAAACAGCAGTGTTGGGCAAGTTACTTAAAAAAAGTAACTTGCGTTACTGTAACTTAAGTTACCAATTTTTAAAAAGTAACTTATGTTAGCCTAGTAACTTTAGACAAAAACCTGGTAACTTTTAAGTTACTGTCCGTTACTCACTTCCGTTACCCATGTTATTAACAAAATTTTCTGTTTTTTTTTCACATTGCACATTTTTCACATTGTTGTTACCGAAATTTGCCATTGGGCATTGGGATTAACCGATTACCAGACAGAGACAGGAATTGGCGACACAATGTGAGGCAAGTAGAAGGACCAATGGGCAATGGCAATCAATAATTAAAATTATAAATGATAAAATGAACGAATATCAATAATTCAATAGAGTAAAATAAATAGAACTGTATAAAATGGTGCAGTGTACTGCAGTGCCAGTGGAGGGACTTGTGGAGACTACAGATGAATTTCTTTCTTTGGTTGTTTGTTTGAATCAAACTTGAAAATTTTTAGTAACGAAAATGAAAGGCGAAAATATTTTACCGAAATTAACAAAGTAAAACATGTTTCAAGTATTTCTTCATTAATTAAGCGCAATACCATATGATACTATTCATTTAATTTTGAATTTAGGAATGAAAAATGCAAAAACATGTGACAACCGGCGTAATAGCTAAGCATTTCAGTTTTAAATTTAAATATTGTGATTGTTGCAAAGTAACTGTAATGGACTTCTTGCGTTACCATTTGCAAGTTACTCGGTAACGGAATTGCCCAACACTGAAAAACAGGACAAGTAACAAAAAGAAAAAAGAAAAATTAAACTCATCAGTCATCAGTTATCAGTTATCACTATTGTCTATTAGACATCAGCATCAGTCTATGATCTATCTATGAGTCCTATGACTATGAATATGACTGACTATCAATTTATTTTATTTCTATCCCTACCAGTATCAGTATGACAATATCAGTACAATATACATGACTTGATTATAAATTCTAAATACTGTTGCGTTATGTACATTAAAAAATATTAAAAAAAATAAAATCAGTAAAACAATATTGTTTACAAGACTGAAAACCCTAAAAAACGATATAAAAGAAAATTAGTTGCCTAAAATTTAGCAAATTTCAATTTTTAGCAAATTTGAGCAAAATGTAGTGGCACTTTTGTAGCATACGCTAAGTCAAATTTCAATTTAGCAATATTAGCAAATTTCAAAAATTGTAGTGGCACCATAGCAAATTTCAAATTTAGTGCCCGCTATGCCCATCACTGGAAACATTTCATAAGGCGGGCTCACAAAGGTACACTAAGAGGGAAGAAATTCTGCCTAGGGGATGATGTCAATGGGGTGATAACGAAATACACTAGATAGTGATATTATAAGTCATATTATGAATACTAATGTTTTGTTTTTCTAAGAGATCTTATAGGCCTAACAATACTAAAATAGCCAATGCTACTTTATCTATACTACTCATAAAAGAAACACCTTGAATGTTATATACAAAATTGTACTGCTGAGTTATTGTAGCAACTGCACAGGCAATAAATCAAGTTACAAATTCAACACTGCAGGCGTCATTATCGTCAACTAAAAATCCTTCCAACTTGTTGAACTGGCAACAGATTCAGCAGTCAGTTCCAAGACGAGCCGATTTCGAAGATCCTATAGGCTGGTTAATCAGCTGTCAAGATGAGGAAGAACAGACTGCATTGGTATCTGAGCTACAGCCGTATCTGGCTTATTCAGACGTCTCCCTAATGTGCATGCAAGTTCTTGACGCGGAATTAAGAAAGCTAGCTACTAGTAGTAATAAGTTAGAAAGTATTAACTACAGAATTCGTCACGCCAATATTGAGCGTCTCCTACTTGCGTTCAATTTTCCTAAACGGCTAACTCGGCAGGATCGTCTGCTATTGCAGAAGACTCAACCAGAATCGGACAGTCGCTGTCACAGTTTCTGGTCGAAACAATCGGAATTCTATAGTCAATTGCAGAAGAAACTAATGTCTATTAGTCAGTTGCGTAAACAGTACGGCAAATTGTGGCGTCGCTATCTAGATTGTCCACTGCCAGTTAGCAATAAGAGCAAGCAGTTATGCAGTCTGCTAGTGCTGCTAAATGATCGTGTATTAGGCCTGCTGACTAATGCTATGCAACTAGCCGACTTCATTATGTCCGCTTTCGAAAGCAACAACGTTGAAGTTGGCATGGCCGCAACTCCTTGCGTATTTCATCTGGTGTTCAACTATTCTCTAGATTATGGTCCTCTGTTTGATCGACTGTACCAGCTGGTGTCGTTAAGCGGCTTGATGTCGCCTTATCGTGGCCGATTCTATCGTCAGTTAGATCTTATCTTGACGGCTACGAATATTTCCACGGCTAGAATTGCCGCGTTTGCTAAGAGACTAGCGAGTCTGTGCCTGTTGGCGCCGTGTTATTGTCAGCCAATGCTGATTGGCCTAGTGTTGAACCTGCTCCGACGTCATAAGAAGTGTCAGTATCTGGTGCATAGGCAGGCTGAAGACGATGAGGACGTTAAAGAGGCTAACGAGAAGCTGAATGGTTCAGGCGGTTCAAATGAGTTTAGCATGTCAATCAGTCTGACCGAAGCTGAAGCCGCTTCGCCTGGATATTCGCTATGGGAGCTGAGAGTTCTGCAGCGGCATTGGGAACTGTCGGTTGGACAGATGGCTAAAAAGATCAATAGGGCTCTGTCTGTTGTGGAAGATTTTTGCGACAAACAGGTGAGATTTTTGGTGAGGTTATTGGAAACAGTTTAAACTTTAGAGTTGAAGATATTCGGAAAGAGTCTTTAATGGGATTCGGAATGAGCGTCAGGGAATTTGGAAAGAGCTTAGTGGGATTCGGAAAGAGCCTAATTGAACTAGGAAATAGTCTAGTTGGATTCAAAAAGAGCCTAATGGAATTCCGAAAAAAGCCTAATTAGATTCCGAAAGAGCCTAATTGAACTCGGAAAGAGCCTTTGAATTGGATTAGGAAAGAGCTTAAGGGGATTTGGAAAGAGCCTAATGGGATTCGGAAAGAGTTTATTGAGATTCGGAAAGAGCCTTGGGATTGGAAAAGCCTAAGGGATTCGGAAAGAGTTTATTGAAAAAGCCTAAAGGGATTCGGAAAGAGCCTAATGAGATTTGAAAAGAGCCTAAAGGGATTCGGAAAGAGCCTAATGAGATTTGAAAAGAGCCTAAAGGGATTCGGAAAGAGCCTAATGAGATTTGAAAGCCTAATGAGATTTGAAAAGAGCCTAAAGGGATTCGGAAGGAGCCTAATTGGATTCTAGAAAAGCCTAATGGGATTCGGAAAGAGCCTAAAGGGATTTAGAAAGTCTTGAAAGATTTTCTGTAATGGCTTCAATTGTTTGACACCAAAAATAACACGAAAATTTCATAATCGATGCGCAAGTAGAGTTTAAACTTCACTCTCTCTCTCGTCCCACAGGTGGTCGAACGCGACTGGGACCAGGTGTGCGAGGATCTTCTGCCTGACTGTCTGAAACAGGCGGAAGCTTTGAAAGAATCTGGCTACGCTAGCGACGAAGAAGTCGACCCAGCTGTTGACGGAGACGAGCTGTTGAAGCAACTGGATGGATGGTGTTAACTGTATCACCGAGAGTCTGTCTCAGTTTCTGTGCTCTTACTGATCGTGACTATTTCAGAATAAATTTGTTTGCAAAATACATTTATTCGTGCATTTTCCAATTTTTCCAACTGCTAATTTTCAACTGGTTTAGAATTTGTGGACAAAACCGTTCTGATTTGGTAATTGTTTAATTGGTTCACTAATTAAGTTTGGATAATTGTAATAAGGATGACTAAGGTGTGAATATTAGCGATAAAGATGACTAAATAAGGATGACTAAGGTGTGAATATTAGCGATAAAGATGGCTAAGGTGAATAATTAGCGATAAATATGTGAATATTAGCGATAAAGATGACTAAGAATAATTAGCGATAAAGAATATGACTAAAGGTGGTGAATAATTAGCGATAAAGATGACTAAATGAATGTTAGCGATAAAATGGTAAGGTGAATAATCAGCGATAAAGAGGGCTGAGGTGAGAATAATTGGCGATAAAAACAACTACAGGTGTAAATAATTAGCGATAAAGATTATTAAGGTGTGAAATTCAAATAGAGCCAATTTTTCTAAAAAAATTAATTATTAGTTTTTTACTTTTTCAGCGTACCTGCCTGAACAGCGAGAGGGCACTAAATCGGTCGTGGAATTCGCTGATATATAGTTACCATGGGAGAACGCAAAGGTACAAACAAATATTATCCGCCAGACTTTGATCCTCGGGTGCATCGCAGCTTAGACGCATATCATGGCACTCACGCTCTGCGCGAACGAGCTAAGAAGATCGGTCAAGGCGTTATTGTTATCCGGTTCGAGATGCCCTATAATATCTGGTGCGGCGGCTGCGGTAGACACGTTGCTATGGGTGTCAGGTACAATGCCGAGAAGAAAAAGGTCGGCATGTACTATAGTACACCTGTGTACGAGTTTAATATGAAGTGTCACCTGTGCGATCAGAGGTTTGTTATTGGTTAATTTGCTTTTTATTGCTTAAGAGATTTTAGTTAACTGCATTTATTTCGAGGGAGTCAGTTGTCCCTGTTTGATCTCAGTAGGGGGTCAATTGTCCCCACTTGATCACAGTAGTGGGTTCAACTGTCCCCACTTGATCACAGTAGTGGGGGTCAATTGTTCCGATTTAATCACAGTAATGGGGTCAATTATCCCCATTTTTTCACTATTGGGGGTCAGTTGTCCCCATTTAATCACATTAGGGGTCGATTGCCCTCATTTAATCACAGTAGGGGGTCAAAATTTAATCACAGACAGGGGTCAGTTGTCCCCAATCGACCGCAGAAGGATGTCAATTGTTGCAATCTAGTCACAGTAGTGGGGGTCAATTATCCCCATTTTTCACTATTGGGGGTCAATTGTCCCCATTTAATCACTGTAGGGGTCAATTGTTCCCATTTAATCACTAGCTGGGAGGGTCAATCGTCCCTATTTAATCACAGTAGTGGGGGTCAATTGTCCTCATTTTTTCACAGTAGCGGGGGGGGTTCAATTGTCCCCAATCGATCACAGGAGGGTATCAATTGTTCCCATTTAATCACAGTAGGGGGTCAAAATTTAATCACAGACAGGGGTCAATTATGTTGTCCCCATTTAATCAAAGTAGAGATCAGTAGTGTTTATAACCTGACTGACCCACACTCATCATTCTAGGTATCTGATCCGCACAGATCCCGCCAACTTTGATTACGTCATCGTATCCGGGGCTCGCCGAAAAGAGCAACGCTGGGATCCAACAGAGAATGGTCAAATCGCGCCGGAGGACGGCGAGACAAAGCGTCGCTTAGCAACCGATGCTATGTACAAACTAGAGCACGGTAAATCCGACGAACAGCGCGGAGAAGAAAGCGCGCCTCGACTCGCCGCTTTAGCCGTCGATGCGGGTGCTCGCGGCGCCGCTGACATCCAGTTGAATCGTCTGGTCCGAGCCGGCCTACGCCAGGAACGCAAGCGACTGGCCGCCCAGTCTGCCAGCGATGCAGAGTTGCTTGCCAGACACTCGCTGACTGGCGGCTCGTTGGAATTGTTGCCCGAATCGTCGGCTGATGAAGTCGGAGCTCAACTGCTGCGGATGGGCGGTGTTGCTCCAGTTGATGCTGTCAGACCGACTAAACGAGTCGCTAGTGCCGATGCCAATTCGGAGGAAGAGTACAAAAAGTCGGGTTGTTCGGCGTTTAAGTCGGCTAGGGCTGCGGAGCCGGAGGAGTTGAAACGACGGACTGGTCAGAATCGGCGAATGATGGGCGTCGTTGTTGGAGGTACTTTTCGGCGAAACAGGTCACGTGATGATGCTTCGGTGACGTCCTGGAAGGTGGATGTGGATGCTTCGGCGGCGTCCTCGACGGCGGATGCCTCGGCATCGACAGTGGATGCTTCGGCGACGTCCTCAAAGATGGATGCTTCGGCGACGTCCTCGAAGGTGAATGCTTCGGCGATGTCCTCGATAGTTGATGTTTCGGCGACATCCTCGACGGTGGGTGCTTCGGCGACATCCTCGATGGTGGGTGCTTCGGCGACATCCTCGACGGTGGGTGCTTCGGCGACATCCTCGATGGTGGGTGCTTCGGCGACATCCTCGACGGTGGGTGCTTCGGCGACATCCTTGACGGCGGATGCTTTGGCGATATCCTCGATGATGAATGCTTCGCCGACTGCGCCGGTCGTCAGAAATGCCCAAGCTGCCGGTGAAGACGATGCCTTTGGTGGCTGTCTGGTGCAATACTCTGCCACTCCGTCGCCAGCCTCATCTGCTGATCACCAGAATAATTGATAAAATGATGCAGTGTTTCTTAGAATACGTCACGATTATTGTCATTTCTTTTACCTCCGACTTGTACGTACGATTTATTTAAATCATAGTTGCAAGATAATTTAAGGTTGTAAGGGTTATTTTATCAATAATATAAATGCAAGTAAGATTAAGAATTTCTCTATAATTACTTGTTTCTTCGGTGCTTTTTTAGGAGATTCTATTACTAGCCAGTGTAGTTATTAAAATCTACAAGTTTATGGGTTTTCCTATCAGATTCCCAGTTACCAGGCTACCGCTTCCGAGATCCTCAGTTGCTCGGACAGCCTCCCAGATCCTCAGTTGCTGGGCCAGCCTCCCAGATCCTCAGTTGCTGGGCCAGCCTCCCAGATCCTCAGTTGCTGAGCCAGCCTCCCAGATCCTCAGTTGCTGTGCCAGCCTCCCAGATCCTCAGTTGCTGAGCCAGCCTCCCAGATCCTCAGTCGCTGGCCAGCCTCCCAGATCCTCAGTTGCTGAGCCAGCCTCCCAGATCCTCAGTTGCTGGGCCAGCCTCCCAGATCCGCGCAGATAACTTTTCCCCAAAGTTTTGAATGTCATCGTATTATTTTAATATATCATCCTTTTTTACCGATACATATATTTTTCATCGAATAGTTCACTAGTTTTTTAAAGATAGGTCTAGTTTTTTTAATTAAATAAATAACTGAACCTTTTGCTCCTCAGAGAATCTCGAAGATTTAAAATTTCGAAGCACTCTATTGAACAAGTTTAAAACTGCAGTTACAATGGGGTCGAATTCCGACATCGAAGTTTTAAAAGAAACGATCGAACCTATCAACACACGTCACGGAGTATTCTCTTGCTTCGTAAAATATAATAATAATGGTTCTCGTGAAACAATCAAATTGGCTATAAAGTCGTTCGCAAAAAATCAAATTAGATCAGCTAGTGATGTAGCTAAAGACTTACAAATATTCCGTCGTGAATACAAGCTTCTGAGCAGTTTTAAATCCCCCAAAACTAATGAAGCGCACAAGTCCCCCAAACTAATGAAGCGCACAAGTCCCCCCAAACTAATGAAGCGCACAAGTCCCCCCAAACTAATGAAGCGCACAAGTCCCCCCAAACTAATGAAGCGCACAAGAGAATTGTCTCTGCTTGGAAGTTTATGGGATATTCCGATGAACTTGAATCTTACACACCGCTGTTTCTGATGGAGCTTGCCGACCGCAACCTTTATAATTTATTGTTAGACACAAGTGTTGCCACTGTACCTGATGGCCCCTACTCCTTTGGCCATTTTATTCGTTTCATGCAACAAATCGCTGATGCGTTGGCTTACCTGCACGGCGGAATTCAATTCGAAGGCAAAATGCATAATATCATTCATAGGGACCTAAAAGGCTGTAACATTTTGCTGTTTGATGAAGGAAGAAACTGCAAGCTTTCAGACTTTGGTATCAGCAAGCCAGTAGAACAGCCAATGACCAGGGGCGTCGGAACTCCTTATTGGAGAGCTCCAGAAGTTGCCAACGGTGAAGATTACACTACTGCTGCGGACTGTTATTCCTTTGGTATGGTCTGCATTGAGTCACTGTTTCGATCTCATCCTAATAAAATTGGAAGATCTGACGACGTCGAAGATCCTATAGAGAGTGATGAATCGGTTGAGACTAAATTGGAATTCTTCAGTGAGGGTTGGAAAGTGCTATATCTAAATATGTGCACATTTGAAGGCTCTGATGCATTTAATGAAGAATGTCGGCGGAGAACTAGGAGCCTGCTTGAAAAATTGTTGACGAAGGGTCCCTCAGAGAGAATCAGTGCCCAGAAAGCTAATGAAGAACTGAAAGGCATTCTGAATGACATGAATATTCAAGATTGGGAACCCTTATATGGACCGAATGTTCCTCGGCGTCCGGTTGCTGCAAATAATGAGGCCCGACCCGACATTCCTCCTGCCGTGCCTACAGTCTCAGAAGATCCTTCTATCGGCCGTAGCATCCCGCGTACCGATCCTGCAATTTTCTTTAAAATTACTGGAACGGAATTTAACGACGCTAATATGCGTAATCTACGGAGTACCATTGAGTGTCATCTGCACGACCTAAACACACTTGCCACTCAAACCGGACAACCTTGCACAGCGAGTCTTCAATTTAGCCTAGACAAGCTTAACGCGGAAGAAATTGATCTAGAAATTCGTATTAAACAGCAAGATACGAATGAAACATCTGTGCATCAATGGTGCTATGACAATTTCAAAAAATGCGAATCCAAGTTTAATGGTTTGTTCGAAGATCGACCAAATTTTCGTCCGAAATTTACCATGGAGATCCCACAGAAGCATATAGAGCAGCAGCCACAACCTGTCTTGGATGTTGCAAGTGCTCTGGCTAAAATGCAGATGAAACATTGACTTTGAATTCGATTTGACTTGTTTTGACTTTTTATTAAAATCATTACTTTTGATTAAAAAATTTATTGTTATTGTTTGTTATTTATTGTAAATTTATTATTATAAATGATTGTTTCCTATTTGAAAAGCATGAACCTGTTTTAACCAATGTTTTAAATGTTATTTAGATCAAATTTTAAGAAACGGTGCCGTTACTCACATTTTGCTCAGCTCCAAAAAAGCTAAGTGATTTTTTCAATTTTGCTGTAGTCTAGTTAAAAAATTTTAGTATTTACTCAAATATTACCATTCTGAATTATGGATTACTAATAATTTATTTTGCCAACGCTCATCAAACAGCGGTTTTCCTCGCTTTGAGTCATTAGACAAATTTTTGTCTATCGCTTGGTTGCAAACTAAAAGTAAAACAAACTTTGTAGGCTGAGGGGGCTACGCATAACTTTAGAACTTTCTGCGCGAACTCTTAGCAGCTTTGATTCAGCTATTTTCGAGTCCCTAAATCAGCCCCTATTCTCAGGCTCTTCTGCTCCTCAGTTCTAAAGGCTATGGCCCAAGCCATCCCTATCTTCTAGGGATCATCCATATTCTAGCTTTTCTGCTCCTCAGTCCTATAGTCTACATGTACGGCCACTTCTGTTTAATGAGCAAGTGAGAGGCTTAAAACGGCTGCCAATGGACTTTATGTGATGATTTTATTCCTTGTCTTAGTGACAGTTACTAAAATAGTAGCATTGAACTATTACAGATATTTTGCTGAATAATTGTATCGCTTTTAATTGATGTACGTTCGCTCTCTCTCTATGTACATCGCTGACTTGCCTGCGTGTTACACCTATGCAATGTACTTATACTCAGCAACATTGAAAAGTCGCCGCCACTCTATGCGCCAGTGAGCAATTTCTCTTGGACTGTTCTGAAATAAAGAATACGATGAAACTGATTGGGGTAGCTTAATTAATCCATCTAACCCTCGCACACCGCTCCCCCCACTTCATTCCTTAACTCAAGTCTGCCGCTGCGTAGCTGAGTTGCATCACTCGCAAAGATTAGGAGACTTTACCTGCACTCTCAAAAGTGGCGACCACAGACGGAATCTTCTGTGATTGCGACTTTTCAATGTTACTGAGATATATTTGCTTATATAATAATCTAACATTAATAGAGGCTAAGAGCATTAGTCAATGACGTAGTGCACTGCCATTTATTTCTTAGTTAAAACCACAGAATACACCAGAATGCTCAATCAGCTTCCAAATCGAAAGCCAAAATATAAAACCATAGACACTACTCCTAAAGTGAAGAAGAAATAAGAAGAACTGAAATTTGAGAAGTAGTCACCTTTTTGTACGTCCATTCGAGAGGGAACATTTTTATGGACAGAAGGTCCCGATTGTATATTTGCAGCTGTAGCAACATGAAAATGTTGATATTAATTGTGAACATTCAACGCAAACTAGAACAGTTTAAAAACAGCAGTATGAGAAGCAGTTTAAGCCTCAAGCAACATGCAACCTATACTTTAGCGGATAACAGGCGTCGCAGCTTTTGTTGTTCTGCTGAAGCTGTACTCGTACTGTGAGCTCCGCGCTTCCTGGCAGCTCGAAGTAATACCTTTGCACCAGTGATGTAAATGCAGGCGTGTCTACAAAGATGAGAGAGAGATGAAAGCCATTCCTTTGTGTGCTCACTGTTGTGTAGATGTAGCTCAGTTGCAGCAGCTGTGGTTAAAACTATTTATCTAGCTTAGCAAATATAAAAATGTTAATGCGTAGAGTTCTAGATCGGAACCTATACAATTTTCCTAACTTTTTTGCCTTTTAACTGTTTGGCTTGTGCTTGTGTCAAATTGTGTCAAAGTTTTTAAAATTAACAATCTATTTATCTTATATTTCTTGGCATACTCTGGTGCCAAATTTGATCGCTTAAGCAACTCTAAAAGTCTTTGCCTACTTCCTTTTTACAATGGTTTATACACGACAAACGTCTGGGCTATCAGTTGCTTATTAGGCCAACCATTACGAGATTATCACCCTTAGTTACTTCTTGGCCACTTTGTTGGTCCCAGATCCCAGATCCCAGATCTTACCAGTAAGCTGAAACAGAAAATTTGAGTCGCAAATCGCGTTGAATCACGAAGAAAAAATAATTATGATTTTTTTATGCAATAGCAGCTCCACATATCCGGAGTTCACACAGAGCCAGCCATGATGACCAGCGGCGATTCGGTTCCCCTGACCATGGACGACGGCACCGGGGGCGGCGTTTTCGGCGACCCGACGCCGCATCCAAGCGATTTCCCCACCCCATGGCAGCAGGTGCTCACCTGCTGTTCCGCCTGCTAGCGTTTCTGCTCTACCTGCTCAGCTCGCTGTTTACAGACTCCTTCATCACAGCTTTTGTCTTTGTGCTCATACTGCTGTCCTTGGATTTTTGGACTGTGAGTTTCTCTGTCTGTGTGTTTTTTATATCCTGTCATTCTCTATCCGATTCTGTCTATCTGTCTTAGTGTCTTGGTGTCTGTCTCTGTCCGTCTGTCTGTCTGTCTGTCTGTCTGTCTGTCTGTCTGTCTGTCTGTCTGTCTGTCTGTCTGTCTGTCTGTCTGTCTGTCTGTCTGTCTGTCTGTCTGTCTGTCTGTCTGTCTGTCTATCTATCTATCTATCTATCTATCTATCTATCCATTGCAGGTTAAGAACATCACGGGCCGCAAGCTGGTAGGCCTGCGCTGGTGGAACTACGTAGACGAGTCCGGCAAGAGTCACTGGGTGTACGAGTCTCGAAGCCGCGGTGCAGAACAGCTGGTTTCTCGAGCCGAGTCCCGCCTATTCTGGTTCAGTCTGGTCGGCACCCAGCTAGTGTGGTCGCTAATGTTCATAGTGGCTTTGATTACCCTTAATATTCGCTGGATAATGGCAGTCATAGTGGCATTTGTGATGAATGGCGCCAATCTATACGGCTATATTCGATGCAGATACGGCGCCAAGAAAGAGCTATCAAGCGTTGCTAAGGAGTTTCTAGGCAGACAGGCTCTGTCGGCCGTGTTCAGCTCATTCTCTGGCGGCAATCAGCAGCAACAACAGCAGCAAGGACAAGGACAACAGGGCCAAGGCTCCAGTCCAGATTTTCCTGTGCCAGCGGCTGGAGCACCTGCGGCTGGACAAGCTGGCTCCAATCGTTGAATAAGTAACTTATCAATTTACTAAAACTGTAACTTGTTTATCTTACGTTATTTACGTATTTATAAATGTACTCTTTGTTCTGGGGGATGGCTTACTGTATATGTTAACCTTCATCTGTCATCTATTGTCCGTTTGTTTAAATGAATCTTTATACTAGTCTGATGTACTTTGTAAGACACGACACCTATCTGCGAGTATTTCCCAACCTCCTAAGCTTTAAGTTATAATCTTTTGTCTTCCGTAGTGCAACTATCTTTAGGCTAAGGAGTTCAAGGTTAATAACTGATTACACCTGCCCCAATTAGGCCAGATGTGCAACCGACTGCTCAGCCGCAGCTATTGCGCGGTGCATCTGAAGGCCGCGTACGGCTGTTCAGTCCAAGGACTGGGAGGGGCGGAGGGGTCGCCACACACAGCCTCAATTACTCCAGCTAATGCTGGTGGTACCCATTTTACAGCTGGGTGAACTGAAACAATGCAGAGTTAGTGTCTTTTGCTCAAGGACACAAATTATTCCGGGTGGGTCGTGAATCGAACCCCCGACCTTTCAGTCTTGAGTCCGACGCTCTGACCACTGGGCTACAACCCTCCGTCAAGGTCGTTTATACCTGTTTAAAATTCCAAGAATTTCAATGTTAATACTTATAGTACTTAAAGTAGTATTTATAGATTTTTCAAAACTTAAATTTCTCAAAATGTCTATGGCCAAAACTCGTGTACCCCATAGAGTATATATATTTATATAATATAGACTTGAGAACACAGTGTCTAAATATTTGTTTTGCACAGATTACTATCTCGTACACAACATCACATAGATGGGTCAGTTTTAAAAATCGTAACTGCTTACCTATTACTTATTGAGCGTCTGTTTAGAGTTTTTTTCCTTATAAATATGCGCGTAACAAAATAATTCCTTTTTTTAAAGTCAATCTAAATTGGAGATGTTTATTGATTTCCGCGAAGCTATTTAGTCTATGGCCAAAACCTTTAGGGTTTTCTTTCAAGCTACTAACAGTAGCTATATGTCGTTTCTGTTTCTGAATTCGTCAAATAATATAAAATAATTTCACCGATTAACTAAGTAGCAAACCTATTTGTTACAATTTAAAACATTCCTTTTGTCCTGAATTTAAATAGTTCTCGGTCAGATTTGTTGAATCTTGTTTTTTGACATTGTTTTGTTTATTTGCTTTCTGCCTACATCAGTAGTATAGTAAGCAAACCAATATTGGTAAATGGATTTACTTGAATATTTAAAAAAGCTAGTTTCAACTGAAGGGGCACTTATTTAATGTAATTTGAAAGCTCTTTTTTATTTGTTTATTTGTTTACATTCTGGCATTATTTAATGCAATTGCTGTTGCTGATGTGGAATATGGAATAAACTTAAATTGAATTCTGTTTATACTGAAAGCATATAATTGCATGGACAAATATATGTGTTTGATAGATTACTGTACTGAACAAGTTATTCCGGTAATGCTGGTTATGTGCTCAACTGTTTTTGTATATTATTCTCTTAATGTCCTAAACCTCGTGGTAATATTAGCTAAATATCTAATCTCTAGGGTAAGACTTTCAAATGTCTAATCTTAAAGGGGAGATTTTCTGACTAAATAATCTCTAGGGCGAGAGATAATAGCGAAACCACCTACTTTCACAAGCGCTAAACTTCACAAGCGCTAAACTTCACATTAGCTACGAATTTGTCACCTACTTTCAGAAGCGCTAAACTTCACAAGCGCTGAACTTCACAAGCGCTGAACTTCACAAGCGCTAAACTTCACAAGCGCTAAACTTCACATTAGCTACGAATTTGTCACCTACTTTCACAAGCGCTAAACTTCACAAGCGCTGAACTTCACAAGCGCTGAACTTCACAAGCGCTAAACTTCACAAGCGCTAAACTTCACATTAGCTACGAATTTGTCACCTACTTTCACAAGCGCTAAACTTCACAAGCGCTAAACTTTACATTAGCTACGAATTTGTCACCTACTTTCACAAGCGCTAAACTTCACAAGCGCCGAACTTCACAAACGCTAAACTTCACAACCGCTAAAACACAAATGTCGCCTACTTTCACAAACGCTAACCTTTACAATCCCCAAAACACGAATGTCGGCTTCTTTTACAAGCGCTAAAATTTTAATATACTATAATAATTTCCCTGTCTACTTTGACATTGTGAAGTTTAGCGCTTGAGAAAGTAGGTGGTTTCGCTATTCTGAAGTTAAGCGCTTGTAAAGTTTAGCGCTTGTGAAAGTAGCCGACATTCGTATTTTAGCGGTTTTTAACGTTTAGCGTTTGTAAAGTTAAGCGCTTGTGAAAGTAGCCGGCATTCGTATTTTAGCGGTTTTTAACGTTTAGCGTTTGTAAAGTTTAGCGCTTGTGAAAGTAGCCGACATTCGTATTTTAGCGGTTTTTAACGTTTAGCGTTTGTAAAGTTTAGCGCTTGTGAAAGTAGGCGACATTCGTATTTTAGCGGTTTTTAACGTTTAGCGTTTGTAAAGTTTAGCGCTTGTGAAAGTAGGCGACATTTGTGTTTTAGCGGTTGTGAAGTTTAGCGTTTGTGAAGTTTAGCGGTTGTGAAGTTTAGCGTTTGTGAAGTTTAGCGCTTGTGAAGTTTAGCGTTTGTGAAAGTAGGTGACGAATTTGTAGCTAATGTGAAGTTTAGCGCTTGTGAAGTTTAGCGCTTGTGAAGTTTAGCGCTTGTGAAGTTCAGCGCTTGTGAAGTTTAGCGCTTGTGAAAGTAAGTGAGTTAGCGGTTATGAAGTTTAGCGCTTGTGAAGTTTAGCGCTTGTGAAGTTTAGCGCTTGTGAAGTTTAGCGCTTGTGAAAGTAGGTGAGTTAGCGCTTATGAAAATTAGCGCTTGTGAAGCTTCCCCGGCGAGATTTTAGAATTTTTGGTCTCATTCATTTATCTAAATATATAGTACTTATAGTAACTAAGTAGTTTACTTAATATTTTGATATTATTACGGTTAAGTCTTTGAAGTTAGCTGTAGACACTAAACTTGAGTCCAGACTTCTTTTTTCATCTAACTTGCATTTTCAGCTTTTTAATCGTATTGTCGTAGCAAACATTATGAGCAAGAAAACTCACCAATCTGCCATCGTATTAATGCCACCAGCTGACACATCTGTGTACCAAGCTATGCAGGATGTGCGCAGGTATGTGCAACATGCTACTTAAAAATTTAAGTAAAATATCATGTGGATACTTCGTGACATTTTTTTAATATTCATTTCCCCTATTCTCATCTTTATCACTATCAATATTCATATCTACTTTACGGTTTTCATTTCTGCCTCTGGACCTTAATCGCCACTTCTTCATTTTATTCATCTTTATTTCTCCTATTTGACTCTCATTTCTCCAAGTTGATAATTATTTTCCCTATTTGACCTTCATTTCTCCCGTATGACCTTCATTTCTCCTCTCTGATCTTCATTTGTTCCAATTGTCCTTTATTTCTCCATTTCTCCATTTAATTCTTCCATTTGACCTTTATTTCTTCCATTTGACCTGCTTTATTTCTCCCATTTGACCTTCATATCCGCCATTTGACCTGCTTCTCTCGAGTCTTGTCTCCTACCTTACCCTAAATACATCTACTTAAATAACTTGCAGACAACACGATCGTCAATTCCATCGCTGGATGCCGCACATCAATCTCAGTTATCCATTCTACGAACCAGATCAGATGGACTCTGCGGTAGCCAAACTGACACCTCATCTCTCCAATTTGTCACCGTTTCGCGTTCGTCTAGCAGAATTCGGTCATTTCTCTCACGGCGGTAAAAGTGCAACAGTTTGGCTAGACCCTGTAGAACCTGATTGCGATCTGTCTAATAATAATAGCCGATGTCCTAATTTGATGAAGCTACAGTCTGTGTTAGCGAGCGTGTTTCCTGACTGTTTAGATTTGCAGTCCAAAGGCGGTTTCCGGCCTCATCTAACTATGGCTCAATGCGCTTCAGTCACTGCTGCCGAAGAGTTAAAACGAGCTCTCTCAAAAACTTGGCCGTCTAGCGATCTAAGTCGAGTTGAGTTTCTAGCTAGTTCGGTGGAGTTTATACATCGAACTGGACCAGATGTGCCTTTTGTTGTGCTGCACAGTGTGCCGCTGGGTGGCGGTGGGGCCTGTCTGGCTTAGCTAGTGACAAGATAGGGAGGTCATATTCGTTATTCTAAAGTCCGCTTAAAAACGTAATACAAGATCACTTAACTGATCTCCTAAATGATCTACTAATTTCACCCCCGCCAATGTACACACGTTCCGGTCAAGCCTGGAAAGTCTACCCCTATTGCACACGCGCTCTGGTCACGCCTAGAAAGTCTACCCCCAATGTACACACGCTCCGGTCAAGCCTAGAAAGTCTACCCCCAATGTACACACACTCCGGTCAAGCCTAGAAAGTCTACCCCAATGTACACACACTCCGGTCAAGCCTAGAAAGTCTACCCCCAATGTACACACACTCCGGTCAAGCCTAGAAAGTCTACCCCCAATGTACACACGCTCCGGTCAAGCCTAGAAAGTCTACCCCCAATGTACACACGCCCCGGTCAAGGCTAGAAAATCTACCCCCATCAATGTACACATGCTCCAGTCAAGGATAGAAAGTCTACCCCCAATGTACACACGCTCCGTTCGTATGTTCGTCTGATTTAACAAAAAATAATATTCGAGGCTGTGATTTGTGTACTGTTATTTTTAGCCGTTATTTTTCAGAATAATGTCTCGAATTCTTATAGTACATTTTATATATATTGCACATTCCTACGACTATTTTTAGGCATTTGCAGAGAAATATATTTTTTGTACGCAATGCAAACGATAAATTAGTTTTTTATTTCTTTTTTAAGACTTCAATTTTTTACAAGCTTTAAATGTGCGTTAGCAGCTACACTTACTGTTTATTTTATCTAGGATCCTCAGTTGCTGGGCCAGCCTCCAAGATCCTCAGTTGCTGTGCCAGCCTCCCAGATCCTCAGTTGTTGAGCCAGCCTCCCAGATCCTCAGTTGCTGTGCCAGCCTTCCAGATCCTCAGTTGTTGAGCCAGCCTCCCAGATCCTCAGTTGCTGAGCCAGCCTCCCAGATCCTCAGTTACTAGGCCAGCCTCCCAGATCCTCAGTTGCTGAGCCAGCCTCCCAGGTCCTCAGTTGCTGTGCCAGCCTCCCAGATCCTCAGTTGCTGGGCCAGCCTCCCAGATCCTCAGTCGCTGGGCCAGCCTCCCAGATCCTCAGTTACTGGGCCAGCCTCCCAGATCCTCAGTCGCTGGGCCAGCCTCCCAGATCCTCAGTCGCTGGGCCAGCCTCCCAGATCCTCAGTCGCTGGGCCAGCCTTCCAGATCCTCAGTTGCAGGGCCAGCCTCCCAGATCCTCAGTCGCTGGGCCAGCCTTCCAGATCCTCAGTTGCAGGGCCAGCCTCCCAGATCCTCAGTTCCGGAGCATCCAAAACATTGCATTTGTTGTTATAATTCGTTCTTTTTCAATTTGAATGCCGTTGCTGAAACTAAAAATGGCAGACTTTGATTACAGATTATTGTCATTTGAAGCATTGAAATATTTGAAAGAATCAAAGACAGATTTAAAAAGTCAGATTTAATTCAGCTGCAGTCACATGCTGCACGAACTACTACTAGCCTTGTACGGCTGCCCAGGATCTGTCATTCAACAGACTCAGTCGGGTAGCCTTCGACTTATCGACAATCTGCCATTCATCAGCCCATCCGAAGTGCCTCTGATTAATCGTCTATGCCAACTAGGCGCTCACTACATTCGATTTCAAGACTTTATAGCTGAACGTTCCAGTTATCTTGATTCGGATAAGCAAACAGCCGGTCTCTACGCTAAAGTGTTTAGCGATGCATTAGACAATTGTCTTGAAACTTATCGCGCCAGACTTGTCGATTTGGAATCTGAACTGATAGCAGATCCTTATCTGTCCTTGAACTATGTCCAGTGCCGATTGGAAGAGTTTCAATTGCTATTTCCGGCACTGTCTGATCTGTTAGAATCTATTGAACGTAGTAACGCTCGAGGTACCCAGCTAATGGAGAAGATTGTGCATAGGATGCCTTGCGGTCTGCCCTCAGCTCAGTCGGCTTTTGATGCTCTGTTGCAGCGATGCAATCGATTGGCTTATCGACAGATTGGCGACTGGATGCTGCAGGTGTGGTTTTGTAGTGCATACGACCAATAATCAAAGGCTCTGAATACCCTGGGGCACTTTAAGCGACATTGTCACAACAACCGACGAGAGGCGTTACTGCCCGTTTCGCCTGACTCCCTGAGCAGTCATACGCTCAGACATACACTCACACAGGAGTGTACAGCGGCAATAACTTGATTTATCGTTTGGCATGTAACACTTCACTGTGCCTTGGGTCATAAGTAGACCTATAAAGCGGAGATTCCAATTTAGCCTCAAATTAATGTGACTGGCACTTGGAATCGAGTCTGGGCCGCTGGCACATCAGAGCGCCGCTCTGGACCACTGGGCTGCGGCCACCCCTACGTCCGGGGTTTGTCGTAAAATTCACAGCCATGAGGGCCAGCCATCAAGGCGCTGAAAGTGTACATTCCTGAGGATTAGAAAGTCAGGGCCGCTGTACATGTACACTTTGTGTGAGCGTGTGTACGAGTGCGTGCCTGTGTACAGTATTGGCGCGCTTGTATGTACTCAGCAACATGGAAAAGTCGCCACTCTACGCGCCAGTGAGCAATTTCTCTTGGACTATTCTGAACTAGAAGATACGAGAAAACTGATCGGGGTAGCTTTAATCCATCCAACCCTCGCAAACCGCTCCCCCACTTCATTCCTCAATTCAAATCTGCCGCGTGACGTACGCTAATTGCGTCACTCGCAGATTGAGAGATTTCACATGCACTCTCAAAAGTGTCGAGCACAGATGGAATGTTCTGTGATGGCGAATTTTTGATGTTGCTGAGTACATTTGCTCAGGAGTCAGCGGAACGGGCAGAATTGTCTCTTACTCAGCACTGGTTGGCGTAACGCCAGGTTTCCCCCAAGCCTCCTGCTAATGCCTCATTGATTAAAGAATTACCAAGTTTACATTCGCACTACTGTAGCGGATGCACTGAAATGAACTAATCTAAAACCCTTGTAGGGCACTTTGGACGATCCTTATTCGGAGTTTTTTGTTCGGCTTGTCGACCAAAAGCAACAACAGCAAGAACAACAGAAGAAACCAACAGCTGCTGTACCAGGCGCCCCCAAATGCAACAACAGCAGCAGCTGATACCAGCAGTATAATTGTGAGCACTGGTGCTCAGAAAGCTGAATTGCAATTCTCACTACTGCCAGCCTATCTGCCGTTAACCTTGGCCCAGCGAATTCTATTTGTTGGTGAACGCGGTTCGTTGTTTTGGTTTAAATGAATCCCGATCCTCTGCTTCCTGGCCGAGTTGGAGCGACTGTTTTTGCCCAGATTGGAGACACTGGCTGATGCTAGTCAGTTTGATCTGCTGGCTTTGGAGGAGTTTGTTGCCGATGTAAGTTCTCTTCATGATTCTTCATGATTTTGCAACCAATAGTTTTTCATGATTATTCATGATTGCAACCGGTAGTTTTCATGTCCTGCTCCCTCATAATTTGCCAACCGGGTAGTTTTCATGATTCTTCATGATTGCAACCGGTACTTTTCATGATTCTTCATGATTTTTGCAACCAATAGTTTTCATGATTATTCATGATTGCAA
>NIVC01005084.1:0-26679 GCA_002269645.1 Macrostomum lignano | reverse complement strand
ATTTTGGCTCTGCATTCAGGCACTCATTTTGGCTCTTCATTCATTCAGGCACTCAATTTGGCTCTGCATTCAGGCACTCATTTTGGCTATGCATTCAGGCACTCATTTTGGCTCTGCATTCAGGCACTCATTTTGGCTCTGCATTCAGGCACTCATTCAGGCACTCATTTTGGTGTCGCATTCAGGCACTCATTTTGGTGCCGCATTCAGGCACTCATTTTGGTGTCGCATTCAGGCACTCATTTTGGTGTCGCATTCAGGCACTCATTTTGGTGCCGCATACACTCATTCTGGTAACAGACACTACATGCTAATTGAGACCAAGTGAAGAGACTACGTCAAGTCTAGCATTTTTCTAGCATGAATGTTGGATTCATGCTTGCACACAGTAAGAGTGGTAGGAAGCAGGGGTCAAGGGGACGCAGTCCCCTTGCGGGGGTGTGGGGGCGGAGCCGTCACTAATACGAGACCATAGACAATTAAACCGAGACCAGTAATACGAGACCATGGACACTTAAACCAAAGATAGAATCACGAGCCCGAGTATCGTCGAAAGCTTTAATGTTCCGTTTCCTTTATAGTGCAAGAATCGCACATCATTCCTGCACTGATTTTCTGCTTGATTCCAATGGCGTTTTTACCATAGACAGTTGCATTCCAGCACGCGAACGAGTGCGGAAACGACATTCCTGCGCGCTGAATCCGACAACACTGGCTATCGCTTGGCCATAGACGATGTCTCGCTGCTGCCATGGTCAGGAAGGTGCAGCGTGTGCGCCGGAATAACATCCATCAAAATTTTTGCTGTGCGCCGCGTGCGCCGAGAAAAAAAAATTACTTGTGCGCCATGCGCCGAGAAAAATACACTTGAAAAAGCACCATCAAGTATTAAGTATCTAAATTGAATCAATATCAATGGAAGTTCAAGCAGTTCAATCATGGCTTCTATTTGCAAAATATAAGCAAAAAGACGCAACAAAAGCCGCGAAAGGCGCAAATTTGTTAAGTTTGTTAAGTCGATTAATGAAATTTGAAATAGAAACAACATTGGAAATAACGACTATCGTATCGACTATCGTTTATTTTATTGATTGATTGACATTTAATATACGTTTTTTTATTATTCATTATTATATTGTCACGTACACTGACGTACCTTGTGCGCCATGCGCCGAGCCATGCACCGATGCACCGAGCCATGCGCCGATGCGCCGAGCCCATGCGCGCGGCGCAGTGAAGTGTGCGCCGTGCGCCGGCAAATTGCTGATTTGCGCCGGAAAATTCCGAGGATTCTACCGTCTTCCTGGCTGTGGCGCTGCTGTCCCTTCATCATGAAGCCGCAGGCGGGCAGTTCAGGGAAGGGAACCCGGGTTCGCACTTTCTGAGCTCTCTGCTAAAAATCTATTAAATGAGCGTCAAAGTTGCGTCAGGTAACAAAGATTCATAACGATCAGAGTTCATTTTTAGCAAGTACACAAACGTAACTGAGAATATCACTGGGCTCATCACGTTACTTTTTGATTGTATTTTTATATAACAGAATGTTTACTCCGACGAATATTGAATGAAGTCAAGTGAAAACTAAACTCGCAATAGGCTGGATGATACTATAAACTTCTGGCAGTGCAAAAGCAGCGCGATGTAAGAGTGAGAGCGCGATTTTAATACAGGAAACAAAACTGTCGTATACATGCAGAAACAATAACAATTCGTTTTCTATAAGAATGAGGGCAAACATCGGAAGTGAAAGGCTAACCAACCAAACAAAATTATTTACAACTGACAAAACTGTCATAGGTAGCCAGGGTAAGTCAATTGTTCTCATTTAAACAAAAATTATGTTAAAGTACGAAAGCTGTTTAACCGATTGCTTCAACACCACAGCAATACGAAGAAAGCCAATTAAACAATAAATCAATAATTGAATACTTGCAGAGAAATCAGATTCAAGTAACATGTAAATTAGATTTTACATGTGCGTTCATATTCCAAGAAACAAAAAGTCATCGCAGCACAGTTTTATCGTGCGTCTGCATCAGCAATCAAGAATTCATCTAGATCCACAACAGAACTGAAACTCGTCAAGCCAGTGGGTGCACAATTGCGATAGCCACTGGTGCAGATGACTATGGTTTAGTGTGGGATTTCGCTTATCTGCACTGGTGCAGATGTCTATGGTTTAGTGTGAGATTTCGCTTTTCTGCACTGGTGCAGATGTCTATGGTTTAGTGTGGGATTTCGCTTATCTGCACTGGTGCAGATGTCTATGGTTTAGTGTGAGATTTCGCTTATCTGCACTGGTGCAGATGTCTATGGTTTAGTGTGAGATTTCGCTTATCTGCACTGGTGCAGACGTCAATGTTTTAGTGTGAGATTTCGCTTATCTGCACTGGTGCAGACGTCAATGGTTTAGTGTGAGATTTCGCTTATCTGCACTGGTGCAGACGTCAATGGTTTAGTGTGAGATTTCGCTTATCTGCGCACTTGCGCTAACAAAATATTGACCATGGATAACAGCACCAGTGCAAACGGTGGAATACTATTGAGTTGTAATCTGAGTCAGCAATGTCTGTTTTGCGTTATCTTGAGCTCTAAGCATCATCCGTTTACGACTGTTCCATCCTATTGTCAGTTTATTTCCATGGAAAACCTTTCCTTTTGTTTCTAAAAGCCATATCTTTTGAGTCTCTTTATTAAAGTTCGATGCGTCCCGAATGGCAATGGATTCTTATTTTCTAGACAAGCAAGGGGAATTCGGCTAATAATTAGGCTATTGAAAGAGGCTTCACCACCGTTTACTCTTCTCCAAACTGCTGGGCGTTCCGTCGCATCCAATCAAAAGTGCGCCCAGTCAGCTGGACGAGGCGTTCGTCGTGTCCAGCAAAAAAGTGGCGCAGCGCCGTCAGAGTGGAATTAGCCACGCTCGGGTGTCGGCGGCCTTTCTCGGAGCCGAGGCAGCGCTGTCTGCGTTTTTTACCTCGGCCGCTGCTAACAGACGGAGCCAGACAGTAGAAGCCTTTGGTGGCGTTGAAGACAAAATGCTCCGGACGAATGTGCCGCTTTAAGCCGAGAAAGTCCTCGACCTGCTTCAGCTCCGAGTGCGGTTGACTGACCAGCCGATCGCCATCCACCAGGTGGATCTGGTCGGGCTTGAAGTACCTTAGCGGTATGAGAAACCAATTGGCTTTACTGTTAAGAAAAACTTTTTCAAAGCGTTCAGAAACCCAAATAAAGTTGGCGATAAGTCGAAACTCATGAGAAGAACGCGTCAAAGTTGTTTAAGTCACACGGTTCAGGAGTTACGAACTGGTTAAGCAATGTGATTAAGATTCAGTAACTTGTGAAGGAACCCACGAGCCACGAGACAAGTGGTGGCGGAGCCAATTGCGCTAAGTCTTGAACTCGCACATGTTACACGAATACGAGTCAGACGGGTAACCAATAAGCCACTCGATTTTACTCACCTGAGCCACCGCCGCAGATGTCTGTGATAGAGCGATGTTTGCACCATCTTGGCGTTCGGATTCACCCGGCCATCGCCGTTGCGCGTCAGCACGAGACTTTCGATCGGCTTGGGCGGCAACTCTTTAGAGACTCGCCGGTGCACATGCTGCGCGTAGTCGCTGACAACGCGGTCCACGGGATCGCGCAGAATGAGGATTAGCTGGATGCTGGTGTTCATGCGCCACACCCGAGCTGGGGCAGCCTCGGTGACGAAATAGGCTGGTGACTTCTCCAAGGTGACGTCGCCGGGTCGGCTGAGCGGCATCTGGCCGCGGTACCACGACAGGCCAAGGTTGTGCCTGCGGATACCAGTCGGGAGATGCCCGAGTGTCGGGTAAGTTCGATTGGCTTACGGGAACATATAGACCAAGCATAAGCAACGATTTGATGATTGCAATTTACCAATTTACCTCGTACCTATTGTGCCAAATAGTCTCGAATTCGAACAGTCTGCTTATTGGTCGATTGCGCCCCTGAGATCAGTGCCCCCCTCTGAGAACCGTGCCCCCTGAGGACAGTGTCCCTGAGAACCATGTCCCCTGAGGACAGTGCCCCTGAGGACAATGCCAGCTGAGGACATTGCTCCCCCAGAGGACAGTGTTGAAATATTTAACTAGTTAATTTTTGGGCCAAAAGTAAAAAGTTAGGACAACATTTGACATGTGCCTAGTTGCAATTTTTAAATAAACATTATAAACATGGCTATTTGTAACAATGGCACTACTTACAGTATGCTAAGACTAAAGCAAGTGATGGCGATCATTGGTTTTGGCGTCATCACGAGGGCGTCTCCAAGGTTAATGACCCTTGAAAGACACGCTTCTCCAATACAAAGCTTCCAATGCTGCTACTCAACCGAAAATTATGTACAGGAGATCTCTAATCAAGAATTCAAGCGCACCCTGTCACAGGTTAGATTAGCAATCCATAACCAGCCTGCGAAACACTTATGAGGACTGTGAGACCAAAGATTCCTTACAAGAACAGGACATGCCCAAAGTGCTGCGTGGGGGTAGAAATTAAAGTTCACTTACTGTTAGGTGCAATTGGAACTTTTGATGTAACCACGCTCTGGTCGCGGGATAGGGCATGGGAACTTTTTCGAAAGTGCCTCCTATCCCGTGCACCCTCTGCACAGAGCTGTCGAGACTCGGCCAGGTCTCCGACCGGGCCTGGAGACTCCCGCTCTGCTGCACCCTCCTGCTGCCTTGGTCCCGTCTCTCTGCCGCCACACCTGCCTTTCCGGAGCCCCTACCCCTTTCTGTACCTCCCCCTCTACCCTATCTCTTCTGTTCCCGCCCTATTCTTCCTGTACTTTCTCTACCTCCTCCTTTTTTTTGTCTCCCTCTGCACTCTTTTCCTGCGCTGTCCCCTCTTTCCCTGTGTCTACTTACAGTACTTTGTGTGCTCACCGTCTCCCCATCCCCTCTCAAACTCCCAAACGGTGACGCAAGTCGTGTGACCCCTTCTCCCCCTCGGTGACTCATCGATGACTCATCCCCCTCTCTTGCGCAACCTTTTCTCACGCTATTGTTCTCCTTCCCAAATTTCTCATGTGACACCCACCCCACCTCCGCTTCTATTGTTCTCGTTTTTGCTTCTTTTGTTCTCTCGACCCCACCAATTATCACATTTTCTCCGATTTTCTCTTTCTTTTGTTCTCGTTTTCGCACCTAATTATCACCTTTTCTCCAATGTTTACTTTTCCATTGTTCTCAGTTTTCCCCAATTATCCCCGATTTCCAATTCCTTTGTTCTCGACCCCAGCCCTATTGTTCTCAATGTTTGCTTGCGCAACACTTTCGCGACCACCCGCTGCGCCAATTATCCCCCACCCCACCTCCGGATTGCGCAATTTCCCGATTTCTCATGTTGCTATGCCGGTCTCATGCTTCTCATCATGACTCATTCTGACGTCATTCTGCCGGCAGCCAATCAGAGAGAGGGAGCCATGGTAACGACCTTGAGGAGGCGGCTGTGAGGTCTATAAAAGGAAGCGATTTCGGCATGAGAATACTCAACTGAGTTTATCTCTGTTCCTCTCCTCGTCCTTCTTTGGACTTGCTGTCAGATTGAGTTCTGACCCATTCGTCTATAAGACGAATCCCTGCCGGTCCGCGGTCTGTTACCGCCAAGTTATCCTTAGCTCCCCAAGTGAGCTCGCCTATCGGCCAGCGGTCTGATACCGCCCAGCATCATCAGCATCGCCTGATCTACATCAGCGCCTCGTCGCTCCAGCGCATCGCCGCTTCACCGTCTGCCTGACTGCAGCCTACAGCCGCCCTCGGTCACTCCGCCTCTCTCTCTCTCTGTGCAGCTGCCGGTAAGTTCCTGCTACTAATTTGTGCTCTAATTGCCTTTGCTTATCCGGGGTTTGCCTATTTTCCATTGTCTGATTAGAGAGCTGAGCCAATTGTGATACCGTATCTTTTGCTGTATTTTACTCAATAGTGAAGCCGCCTAATTGCCTGCTTATTTGCCTAAGGGCCTAATTATTAACTATTAACTAACTTCATCATTATTCAATCTTTCACCATCATTTCACTCATGGCTTGCTAAGCCTTTCTCCCGGGGTGGCAAAGCATAAGGAAGTTTGGGTAAGCTAATGGCCTCTCCCCGTGCAAAGCCCGCCTGTGAGTGCGTGCTGCGGGGCCGCGTGTGCGTGCAGTAGAGGGATTAGCGAGTCTTGGCACAGAATGGCAGTAGGAAGGTTGCAACCCCATGCTAACGCGTCCCTTCGCAATCTAAACTGTAGACAGTACATGTTCGCCTCATACTACTCTTAGTAATCAAAGTCGCAAGTCAGCCTCGCTCACAGCCACAAAGGATCCCCTGCTGAGAAATCCTCCAGGATTGAGCCCAGAGTTCCCGATCATGCCCCAAGCAGAGTCCCTGTACTCGGCTGCATGCGTCTCCCCTGTTAGCCTAAATCCCCTGGTAACCAATCCAGGCGGGGCTCTAGCCTCGAGAGGTCTGGTAGAAAGATCCAGGTGCGCCAGGTCACATAGAGTGGTGGCAGCCACTCGGTCATACCATGACCGAGTGACCAACTATTGCACCTTGGCTACAGGTGGGGTCCATGTGGGTCCTTGGCCCTCTGGTCACGAAGCGCTACCAAAGCTACTAATCATGTGGGCGGGACAGTCTGGTGCTGGAGGTCCGTCAGGTCATTGCCCGGTCATAGGCAGCCTACGGTCATTGCCCCTCTAGCCATGCGTTCGTCTCTCTACGGAGCGGACAGGCGACAAGGGCGGTTACATCAAAATGGTGGCAGCGGTGGGATCTGGTGCAAACAGCGCTGAGTTTCGGACTGGTGGTTTAGATGTGACAAGCGCACCTGTGGCATCCCTCAGAATGGTGGCCGAAGCGCAAAGAGTGCCATGTCTAAATCTACCAATCGTAAAAATCGCCAATCGTCATTCTCTTCTCCCATGGCGTGAGGCAACAAAATCCAAAAATATTAATGTAACTTTTCAAATTTTTCGGGCTGCGAATTCGTTCAATTCATTCGAAATTTCCAAATTCATTCATTCGCCAAAAGCCCCTGATTCAATTTAAAATTAATTTAGCCGATCAGTTTCAGCGCTAGAAAGTGTGAAGTGGTAGACGAGCGGATTTGATTACAATCAGAATAGCTACCTGGTAACGGAGTGTGTGAAGAACTGCGAAAGTGAATTTTCCGGACTCACTTTCTATTTCATGGTAATATGCTTTATTTCCCCTCCCTTTCTTTCTCTCGCCTAGCCTACAGCAGAACTGTGTGAGTGTTGAGGTGGACAGCCAGCCAGGTACGGAAGCCTCATCACGCAAGCACAGGGAAGCTGGAAGCGAAGCATTTCTTTCCTTTGTCCTACCTCTTTCTTTTACTCGGGGGAGTGTAACAGTCGCTCTCCCTGATCGCTCAGTTAATCCTAGAAATGCGTAGAGACCGGAGCGTGTTTTGTTTGTCCATTAGAATGAACAGCTATCAAGGGCTATGGGGAACTCGCTATATATGCATAGTAAGGGAAGCAGTAGTCATGGCCTTGGAAACATTGGGGGATACCAAAGTCTCGCAGGAATGGGAATAGCGGTGTGATTGTATCTCTGTAGGGTATCAGTGTGACTCAAAAATCTCGGGCTAAAAAAAGTGTCACCTCCTATGGAATACCTGCGATCAGCCCGGACCTGAATTCTGCGGTAACCCCTGGTGCCTTCATGGCTGGGATTCGATCCCAACGTGTCTGCTGACTCTCCCCACTGTATTGCAGACCCGGTAGTAACTGCTTTGGTTGCATTTGGGCTGGTGCAGTGGCTGGAAATAGTAGATCCCATAGTATCCTATTGATAGTGGAGTTCAGTGAGTATTGGAATGGTGTACTGGAAGTCTGGTGGCCCCCAGTGATCTCGTAATGTTTCCTGCTGCATTCTCCTCCTTTAGTAATTCCTCCCCCCTGCTGTCAGTCTGATAGGGGAGGTGGGTGTGCCAATCAGCCCGACCCGGTAGAACGGCGCTCCTGCCCGACTTGTCAGCCTGGCCCAGGAAGGCGCTATTGCGCAACTCTTTTCCCCTCTGGCCACTGCAGCCCACTAAGCGCTTAGACGCAGGGTTGCATGCAGTCCCCTAATGTAAAGCCCCGGTACATAGAGTGCCACCCCAGTGCCCCGCAAGGTCAATAAGACGGGTTGACGTCTCTGGCAACTTGGAATAACCTAGATGGAGGTACCGCTGTCTCCTGGTAGAACCGGGCGTTCAAGTACAGTAAAGTGGAGAGGCTGACAACTGTAGGACTTTCTCCGCCATCAGATAAAGGTCCCAAGTATGCTATTTCGAGCTGCAGCAAAGGTGGAGTATCGGAGGGGCAAGCATTTCAGGAAGATACTCACTTAGGTCTGTTTATCCTAGGAAAGCGGGCGAGAGTTTCAGGCTTGTAATCCGCCTAACCTGAAAACTTCGGGGACAGTTTAGTCTGGACTCCCGCTGCGCGCCTTCGCTCTGAACAGAAGGGGAGGTCTTGGTTTTTGTGGATTCTGCTAGACGTAGGGGAGCTGGATTCCCGCCTTTTGTGAAGCTGCGTGTACAAGATTGGTAGTCCTGAGGTGGAAGCCCCACTGGACTCCGACGGTTTTCCGGCTGTGCAAGGGCAGTAAAGTGGGAGGACCTCCATGGGGATTGCTCCCGCCACTTGGGTTTTTGGGTCCAGGCGCCAACGCTTCTTCGTAGTAGCTTTCTTAAGGAAATGGGGTCCGGCGCGCAACCCTAGGGGAGAATTTGTACAGGTGCCGTAAGTCCGTTTACGGTCGGCATTTGGGTTCCCTAGCATGGCCGCAAAATGAAGGTCAAGTCTCTCTGAATAGCCAATTTTTCCCTGTCAGGATGTGCCATAGACAACTGGTAGTGGTAGCCGCAGTTTGAGTCAGTGTGCTTTGCCGAGTGAAGCCGTTAGGACTGCCTAAATGGAATTATGTGGAGCCACCCGTTTTTCAATTTGTTTTCTTCGACGCCGCAAGTATGTGGGTTTTGTCTGTGTTTGTGTGTGTGTGAGTGTGTTTGTGTGTTTCGGATCAACTTTTCGGTCTTTACCTGTAGTTGCCCCGGTTTTCTTTTCTTTTCCTTCCCGGTGGTGGGTACTCCCCCAGCTATCCGGCATTCACATGTCACGGGCGCGTGGAGATAGGGTCGTAGAAGCTGTGTGCGCAGACGCCCCTGGTCAACCACCCTCGGCCGCTGACACCCCAGCAGTTGCCGCCCCCGCAGCCGCAATGGCCGCAGCCGCTGGTAACCAGGTCCCTCAGCCTCCAGAAGCAGTAGTAGTTGAGGAACCAGATGAAGGAGTAGCAGCTCCCGCTCCCAATCAGGGTGGCGCAGCAGCCGCCGCTGCTCCCCCGGACGCAGCCCAGAATCCTCCTCAGGCAGTCCCGCAGCTAGGAGACTTAGTTGCCGCTATAGCCAATGCGTTTAACCAGCTAAACATGGGCCAAGACGCCCAGAGGCCGAAAATCTACGTAGAAAAGTTCTCTCCCGGCGAACACTGTTTTGTGCAATGGGTAGAGAGAATGATCTACAAGCTGGACGCGGAGAGAACTGTAGGAGATCAGGCTAGGAAGCAGGTGCTCATCTCGCACCTCCCAGGTGAATTTCAGAACTTAGCCTTAGGATTGGACGGGCAATTGCCCTTTGAGCAGTTCGTATCTAGATTAGGAGAGCAGTTGGGCGAGGCCAACACTGATCTGGCTAAGAGAAATAAGCTGAAGAATCTGAGCCAGAAACCCGGCCAATCACATAGTGCTTTTGCTGCTATGATAAGATCTCAGATAACGGCCATGTTTCCTCAGATTCAGGGTGAGCAGAGAGAACAAGAAATCGTGTACACCTACTTGGAACACGCTAAGCTCCCCCGCCAGGTCAGACAAGATCTGTTGAGCCGTCGCTGGCAGACAATTGAGCAGGTGTTAGAACAGCAGCAAGCCCTGTTAGAAGCCGCAGACTTAGCCGGGAAATGGGACAGTAGTGGCCCGCCCAGGTCTGAGTCCCGCACCGAAGTCCGTCTGCAACCTCAGCAGCCACCCAGGCCCCCTCGCAAGTGGGTCAGGATGGTGAACCAGGAAGCTGACGAGACGGAGGAGGACGGTGACGGCCTATCAGAGATGCAAGAGAGGTTGGGCGCGCTAGAGCAAACGCAAAAAGATCTGCGCAACCAGCTGGTGCAGCTCAATGAAACTATGAAGGCGACAGCAGAGTCTGTTGCCCAGCTGCCCCAGCAGATGAGGCCCCCTCGCCCCGCCACTCCCAACAGGAACTGGAGGCAGGGGCAGGGCGGCTCTAATAGCAGTAGGAACTGGCGCCAACCCCAGCCCCCGCCGCTTGCAATTCAGGAGGCGCCCACGCCGCCGGCGCCGGGTGTGCAGCAGCAGCAATTGCAGCTTCGTGCGCCACTGATCGCCATAGGCAAGATTTAGAGGAGTGGGGCAGAGATATGTTAGACGAGGCTACCAGGGAGAGGCAGGAGAGGCTCGCCCAGCTGCGCGCGCAAGCTCTGATGCCTCCTCCTTCCACGCCTGAAGAGCCCCCGGGTTCGGGAAACCCGTGGGAGGGCTGAATGGCCCGGCCCGAACTCAGCCCCGTTCCCTCTCTAGGGCCCAGCTTAACCTGCCACGTCCGCCCAGCAAGAAGTTTAGATTTGAGAAGGTACCCGATTTCTATCAGCCAAGACCAGCTAGAGGACAACGCGGGAGAGATATTGTTGTAGAGTTGCCAATTGAGAATGTTCCCACCCGCCTCCTGGTAGATGGGGGCAGTGCGCTGTCTTTGCTAACAGTCAAAGACTTTACTAAAATTACCGGACAGAGTGTGGAGGCCCTGGAGCCCCCATGTGTGAAGGCCGTGTCCTACACGGGCAATGAATTAGAGATGCTAGGCCAGGCCACCCTCACAGCAGTTATTGGGCTAGAAGAGGTGAGAATCCTCTTTCTGGTCGTTGGCAATTCAGCAGCAGTTTCCCTCCTGGGTAGTGCTTTTCTAGCCAGTACGCATGCTATCATAGACTATCGAACAGAAAAGGTTTACTTGCTAGGTGTGAGTCTCCCATTCGACCCCCGCTGAGTAACAGATCGGTAGCTAGCCAGTGATTGCTTAATTCCCCCCCCCGATTCGCGTGTCGAAATTTTGCTCGTGTTGCCCCGTTGGAGACCGCTTTTCGCGTATTTACGTATGCCCTCTATTACTCGAATTTATGTTGTGACCTCGTGCTCGTTGGTGTTGTTTAAATATCTAAGATTTTAGCTCGAAAATTAGGCCCGTACAGTATGCGTTAATTCCCTATCAGTAAATATTAACTTGGAAACTAGTAAAATTTCTATGGGTCTGCTCCACAGGAGGTCCTGCCCCGCTGTTTAAGATTTTCTGGGAACAATGGAAGTCTGGGACCGTAGGAAATTAGCACCTTTAGGTCTGATTTCGTGTGTTTGTTCACACTTTGTGAAAGTCCGATTTTGGGAAACTTTTAATTGGTTTCGATGAGGCAATAGGGGGGGCATTCAATGTAATTAAGTTTATCAGGCAAATGGGGCAGCAATTAGTTTAGAGTAGGCCAGTGGTTTAGTCAATGTAAAGTCAGGTAAGTAATTAAAGTCAAGTTATGGGGACAGATAGTTCAGAATTAGTAAGTAAGCATTAAGAACCACCAGCATCAGCAGTTGGGAAGCCGCAGAAATAGCTCCAAGAGCAGTAGCCAGTGCATTGTGAGACCGGCTATTAGGGCCGTCGACAGCACGACCAAATGCCAGGAGCCGTCGGTCTCCACCACAGGGGTTGGCAAGGGCTGTGGAGCGGCAGCCACGGGCGTCACCGCGGCGACCGGCGGCGGAGCGTGCGCTCGGGCTGACAACGGCGGTGGTACCGGATGCCAACCGGCCCCGGACGCTGGTTCGCTGGCGGCCCGGCGGTCGCATGGCCCGGGAGCCGCGGCGCCTATGCCACCAGATGGCGCAGCCGGCCCAGAATCAGAGGGGGCGTCCGGCTCTGAATGGCTGTCTTCGGGCGCTTCGTAGTCGGACTCCTCTTCAAGGATGGGCTCGGCTACTAGCGGCCGGAATCCTGAAAATGAGAATTTAAGGGATGAAATAGAAGTAGGGAACTAGCCGGGTATTAGGATGTAGATAGATGGGGATTTTAACTTTATGGCGTGTGGTAGTGGCCTTCCTGGGGGTTTCTTCCTTTCTTCATTCCCTCTCCTCCCTTGAGCTCTAGGTGATCAAGTAGTGGTAGCCTTCTTACCCGCCTTCTTTTAATGATACACCTCTAAGTGATGGCAGTTTTTCGTCTTCCTCTCCTCTGGTAGAAGGGCAAATGGTGGCAGTTTCCCCGGGCAATCCACTCTAAGTGGTGACGGGTTCCCTCTTTCTCTTCCCTGTTAATGTACAATTGGTGGCAGTTTTCCCTAGCAACCTCTCTCAAAATGGTGGCTGATCCTCCTTTTCTTTTCTTTGGTAATGCGCCAAGATGGTGGTAGGTTCCCCTTTCTCTTTTATAATAGTACATCAAACTGGTGGCAGTCAAATTAATGATTAATTCCTCTTTCGAATTCTTTCGGCTGTTAAGTTTATGAGGGTCTCGGAGGCATGGATGAGAACTGCGTGCGCGTGGCGTTGAAGGAAGAAATCGAAGGGAGTTGGGCCGCATCATCATTTATCCTCCGGAGTCTAATCTCCCAAATCCCTCTTCTATTCATATTATCCTATTAATATTCGGTTCTTCCATAATATTCATTTTTAAACTTTAATAACCAATATACGAGTCATTGTTGTGTCATTATCCTAAAAATTCCTAAAAATGGCTCTGTGTTGGCTGCTCACTACTTTTACCGTAAGAAAGGCCATATATTATTACTGCAATTGGCTCAGTTTAAAACGAAAGGCATGGCGAGTGGGTAGATTTCGTTTAACGTATAGGCGAAAGGAAATCAGGTTGGTGATGGGACTTACCGAGTAGTTGTATAGTTTGGAAAATCGCGCTGAGTGCCTTGGTTGGAAACTGCGACTCCGTGTAGGTTGCAGGCAGCCGGCTCCCGTTATCAGTGGCGCCTTTTATACAGTGGCCAGCGCACGGCGCGGCGCCTCCCAGCCTACAACCGATCGCCCCGAAGCCCTCTGACTGGCTGAAGCGGGGTCCGAGCCTTCAAGGACGCTAGGCCTCCGTGCGGTTGAACTCCCGGCGAAATTAGCTTATTAATTTACTGCGCTGCATTAGTATTTTTCCCCTGTGTAATCGTCATTCTCCCCGAGGCTCTGCCCTTGGCTGTGTGCTAGCAACCCTTCCCCCCTTCTTTTTCCCCACTTCCCTCACCCTTCCCCGTTTCCTCTCTTTCCCAGCTGCGCTTCTATCCAATTATGATAATTTATTGTTGACAATTCGCTATTTTTCTCCCTACTATTGCGCTGTCTGTGTTTCCCCCCTCCCACTTTAGCCACAGCAACAGTTGAAATTTTTGAAATTCTGTATTGCACTCCAACCTATGTATCTCGTGTTGTGAATTTATTGCTATCCCCTCTATTTTATCGCCTTTTTCCATTCCCGCTCGCGGTTTGTTAATTCTGTGATTTCACGTTCGGTTGAGATCCCGCTCCCGTCTGTGTGGTTCCATGTTGGGCAGTGATGATGACGGAACCAGTTCCGTCACAAAAGGCAGTGGGGGTGTGATGTAACCACGCTCTGGTCGCGGGATAGGGCATGGGAACTTTTTTGAAAGTGCCTCCTATCCCGTGCACCCTCTGCACAGAGCTGTCGAGACTCGGCCAGGTCTCCGACCGGGCCTGGAGACTCCCGCTCTGCTGCACCCCTCCTGCTGCCTTGGTCCCGTCTCTCCTGCCGCCACACCTGCCTTTCCGGAGCCCCTACCCCTTTCTGTACCTCCCCCTCTACCCTATCTCTTCTGTTCCCGCCCTATTCTTCCTGTACTTTCTCTACCTCCTCCCTTTTTTTGTCTCCCTCTGCACTCTTTTCCTGCGCTGTCCCCTCTTTCCCTGTGTCTACTTACAGTACTTTGTGTGCTCACCGTCTCCCCATCCCCTCTCAAACTCCCAAACGGTGACGCAAGTCGTGTGACCCCTTCTCCCCCTCGGTGACTCATCGATGACTCATCCCCCTCTCTTGCGCAACCTTTTCTCACGCTATTGTTCTCCTTCCCAAATTTCTCATGTGACACCCACCCCACCTCCGCTTCTATTGTTCTCGTTTTTGCTTCTTTTGTTCTCTCGACCCCCACCAATTATCACATTTTCTCCGATTTTCTCTTTCTTTTGTTCTCGTTTTCGCACCTAATTATCACCTTTTCTCCAATGTTTACTTTTCCATTGTTCTCAGTTTTCCCCAATTATCCCCGATTTCCAATTCCTTTGTTCTCGACCCCAGCCCTATTGTTCTCAATGTTTGCTTGCGCAACACTTTCGCGACCACCCGCTGCGCCAATTATCCCCCACCCCACCTCCGGATTGCGCAATTTCCCGATTTCTCATGTTGCTATGCCGGTCTCATGCTTCTCATCATGACTCATTCTGACGTCATTCTGCCGGCAGCCAATCAGAGAGAGGGAGCCATGGTAACGACCTTGAGGAGGCGGCTGTGAGGTCTATAAAAGGAAGCGATTTCGGCATGAGAATACTCAACTGAGTTTATCTCTGTTCCTCTCCTCGTCCTTCTTTGGACTTGCTGTCAGATTGAGTTCTGACCCATTCGTCTATAAGACGAATCCCTGCCGGTCCGCGGTCTGTTACCGCCAAGTTATCCTTAGCTCCCCAAGTGAGCTCGCCTATCGGCCAGCGGTCTGATACCGCCCAGCATCATCAGCATCGCCTGATCTACATCAGCGCCTCGTCGCTCCAGCGCATCGCCGCTTCACCGTCTGCCTGACTGCAGCCTACAGCCGCCCTCGGTCACTCCGCCTCTCTCTCTCTCTGTGCAGCTGCCGGTAAGTTCCTACTACTAATTTGGGCTCTAATTGCCTTTGCTTATCCGGGGTTTGCCTATTTTCCATTGTCTGATTAGAGAGCTGAGCCAATTGTGATACCGTATCTTTTGCTGTATTTTACTCAATAGTGAAGCCGCCTAATTGCCTGCTTATTTGCCTAAGGGCCTAATTATTAACTATTAACTAACTTCATCATTATTCAATCTTTCACCATCATTTCACTCATGGCTTGCTAAGCCTTTCTCCCGGGGTGGCAAAGCATAAGGAAGTTTGGGTAAGCTAATGGCCTCTCCCCGTGCAAAGCCCGCCTGTGAGTGCGTGCTGCGGGGCCGCGTGTGCGTGCAGTAGAGGGATTAGCGAGTCTTGGCACAGAATGGCAGTAGGAAGGTTGCAACCCCATGCTAACGCGTCCCTTCGCCCTGAGCAATCTAAACTGTAGACAGTACATGTTCGCCTCATACTACTCTTAGTAATCAAAGTCGCAAGTCAGCCTCGCTCACAGCCACAAAGGATCCCCTGCTGAGAAATCCTCCAGGATTGAGCCCAGAGTTCCCGATCATGCCCCAAGCAGAGTCCCTGTACTCGGCTGCATGCGTCTCCCCTGTTAGCCTAAATCCCCTGGTAACCAATCCAGGCGGGGCTCTAGCCTCGAGAGGTCTGGTAGAAAGATCCAGGTGCGCCAGGTCACATAGAGTGGTGGCAGCCACTCGGTCATACCATGACCGAGTGACCAACTATTGCACCTTGGCTACAGGTGGGGTCCATGTGGGTCCTTGGCCCTCTGGTCACGAAGCGCTACCAAAGCTACTAATCATGTGGGCGGGACAGTCTGGTGCTGGAGGTCCGTCAGGTCATTGCCCGGTCATAGGCAGCCTACGGTCATTGCCCCCTCTAGCCATGCGTTCGTCTCTCTACGGAGCGGACAGGCGACGAGGGCGGTTACATCATTTATTTTAAAAGCCGTTAATAAGCAAGAATGAGTGACTCGGAAAGTAGCGCCAGTTTCTGAACAACTTAATGCTTACAAATCAATGCGTCAATCTCTTTTCTTTAAAAGTAATAGCTTTTAAAATAAATACGCGAAATAAGTGCCCCCAGGATTAAATTGAGTGGAACGAAACAGCATACTTGGCCATAGACATATCTCTAGTGACGGCGGAATGAATTGGAATTCTCTATTGCGGATTAAATTGAGTGCTTCTAGGACCAAATTGACCGGGAAAAGCTATAGTAAGCATCCACCAGACAATAAGTAGCTAGTGCAACAATTTCCTTAGCTCTATAGTGGCTCCTTTAAAATTGGCATGACGCTTACTTTTACGTTTAAAATTGTGTATCTTTTATGTTTGACCTGGTGGCTCTTTTATGTTTGACATAGTGGCTCTTTAATGCTTGACATGGTGGCTCTTTTATGTTTGACATAGTGGCTCTTTAGTGTTTGACATGGTGGCTCTTTAATGTTTGACATGGTGGCTCTTTATTGTTCGACATGGTGGCTCTTTAATGTTTAACATAGTGGCTCTTTAGTGTTTGACATGGTGGCTCTTTAATGTTCGACATGATGGCTCTTTAATGTTTGACATGGTGGCTCTTTAATGTTCGACATGGTGGTCCTTTTATGTTTGACATGGTGGCTCTTTTATGTTTGACATGATGGCTCTTTAATGTTTGACATTGTGCTTTTTTGTGTTTAGCATTTTGTGTTTTTAAGGTGTTTTAATAAAAAAAATCTTTTTGCACTACTAAGATTCGAACCCAGGTCGCTGCATTAGCAGTCCAGTCTGTTCGCATCTATGCTATCTCTTGTCAATTGGAAAACATGAATTGTGGCCCTTATAATTCAATTCTTACAGCAAGTCAGTGAGAGTAGAAAGTTATGACATAATCAATTTCTCAGTCAGCCAGTATCAGTCTCAATGTAAGTTAGCAATATTATTACGCAATTTTAATCAAGTTGTGTGTGCATTTCTTCGGCACTCTTTTCAACTTGTTGTGATGCAATCTTTATCAGAATTGGAATTCAGTCAGTCAGGTTTTTATCTAGCATTCTTACAATGCATTTCAAGTCGAAAATTTTGCTTGACATTGCAAATAAACATGTTTTTCGAATATTTAATCTCTTTAGAATTGAGCAATTTCTTAGCCAAGATGCATGTACCGTCCCAAGAAAAATTTCTGATCGAATGGTGCAAGTTTGAAGAAAATCGGTTGAGCCATTTTTTCTGAAATCTATCGCATTGCTACAGACAACTCATTTTTAGTATATGGGATTTATGTAGGGCATAATATGTTTAAAACCTTTTTTGTACTTTTAAATACTTTAAACTAGGACTTAAAAATTACTTGAGAAAATGTTAGTTCCTTTCCCAAGGTCAATTTAATACTCGCCCTCGACTCTGCTCTGCTTATCGTAGAATTGACAAAAATGTCAAAACGTTCAGTGAATCTATTCAGCTTCGTATTATCCTACAGTTCATACTTGGATTACAACAATCGGGCTCTACGGTCATGTAGTGTGATAACATACTGTTCTGTGTAGGAGAGCATCTAGTGACGCTCGGCATATGCAAGTATCCAATGGTACACGTACATGTACAGTCATTCGTAGTAATGACATGCTATGGTGGAATTAAATAATACTTTAAATATTTAATGCCATTATAATATTCTGTTCGCAAAATTCTGTACTGGGGCATAAGTGGTTAAAAATCTAAAAAATTGAAATGAAATCTGTCATGGATTTCATCAAAGATCGGTATTGGTGTCATGTGCAGCCAGTGATGCACTTCTACCTGCGAACAGCCGAGGCTTATCATTTGGGCGTACTCTTGGACTTGACAACCATGAATAGCGAGAATGTCGCCGACAGACCAGTTTTTTCACCTGCGCAGAACTGGCCAAAAAGTGCAGGACACAGACGACCCAGACTTATCAACAATAGTAACTTTTGCCAAATGGACGAGCTTTCCGGAACCATTTTGCACTTCCTTTGGCTTCTCAACTGCAGAAATAATGCCACAAACGTCAACGTCAACGAACGAACAACAGTGTTTTAGGTAATATAATTAACTTTAATTTGTGCCACAGAAAACACGGCTGGTGCTTTTTTGCCGAACGCGCTTAATAACTAAGTAAATCGCGAGTACAGACAGTTTTAATCATGCCGCCCCTGCTGGTGCTGGTGCTTTCTTTCTTTCTGCTTCAGGGCGCGCCCGAGCCGGAAGACCGATAATGGCGGGGTGCTAGAGGCACCCCATACTGCGCAGGAGCTCGATGACCGCGGCCGGGTTCTCCAAGTTCTCGAATGGAATTCCGCGTTAGGCTCGGTGGCGGTCGCCTCTTGGGCAGCGGAGGACGACGTGGTCGGCGCTGTCCACCTCGCCGCAGTCGGGGCACAGGGGGACGCGTCGATGCCGAGCCGGTGGCGAGTTTTCTTGTCGATCATGCTGGCGCCCGCGCGCAGCTGGTTAATCAGGACCTGCAGTTTCCGCGGCAGGCCCAGAGGCAGGCTCTAGAAAGGGCCGACTGCTGCGGTGTCCAGGACGCTCTGGTGGCGTCCATCTGGATCGGGGCATGGCCTAGGTCGAGGTTTGCTGCCCTGGCCGCTGCCTGGTTGGCAGCCTCGTTGCCGGTTATACCGCAGTGGGCCGGGACCCAGCAGAAGCCGGTCCTGGTACCTAGCTCGGTCAGGTTCAGGATGAGCTGCCAGCAGTCGGCTGCCACTGAGTCCCTCTGCCTAAGTGGCCCGGCGCTCAGGGCCGTGATGGCGCTCAGGCTGTCGGTGGCGATGGTGGGTACTGCTTCTGCTTGTGCTGCTGCTGCTCCTGTTGCTGTGCGTAGTACTGGCGGACGGCCTCGCATCGCGCCACCCGGTGCCCCCTACCGCAGAAGTAGCATGTTACGGCTACGAAAGAAGGCAAATATAGTGGAATTGTCAGTTTTTATAATTCTACACACTCGTATTAGACTATTCGTCTACAGTAGCTAGTGATTTTTTTCATTCGTTCATTTATTTTATTTCTTTTACTGAAGGTTTATTCATTAAAAACAATGCTAAGCTTGCTTTCTTTGCCTTAAAAATGCAGGGAAAGGTCTAAAAAGCTTAAATTATGCATTTATTTTTGTTTATCGTTGATTTTTTTAAAATCCAGGTATCGGAAATAGGGTACTGACAGTCCGGTTTAATACATACTGTGTAATACTGCACTTAACTCTCCTTCCAAGCGCTGGCCACTTCAAGCATATTGAAAGATTTTCCATAACAGTGCAGCCTGTAAAATGGTTTGGGACTCCGTGTAATCGGAGCGCTGCTGCCGTAAGGGCGCCATTGGCGCAGAGTTGGCCAATGTGGAGCTACAGGGTAGCGACGGCTGGTTGAATTAAGTCGTAGAGCTCGTCCACAGACTCCACAGTGGCAGCAGGAGCAGACAAGCTGCTTGCAGTAGCCGAGCCTGCAGCCACTCGGGACGCCAACGAGCACAGAGATTCAGCCACCGACTGCGCCTCAGCGGTGGTGGCTTGTCGCTTCTGCCGGAGCTGCGCAATCGTGCTGCGGAGGCAGTTTATTTCCTTCGCCGTCTTGGCCTGTAGAGCTAGAGCATTGTTGCGCTCCCGGCGCACGGCATCCAGCTCAGACTCCTGTCTGCTGACGGTATCTCGCAGGCCGGAGACAGCGCCGTTGGCTTCCGTCTGCAAGCCGGGTATTTGTGCACCATGGCGCTGCATGTCTTGCACAGAAGCTCGTCGCACTGTAGGCATTCCACGTGCTGAGGCTTGTGCTCGCCTTAGGTACTTTGGTACTTAAAAATAGGCGCTTGGTGCGAATACGTACAGTAGTTTAAAATTAGCAGTTTTATTATCTAATAGCCAGCGACCACAGTGTACTCCGCTGCCCAGCGCAATAAGTCAAGCAAGCACCCCTCAATTTCACTGCGGCAATTGTAAAATACACTGATACGAAATAGACTGCCAAGATAGCAAAAAATTGAAATGGCCGTTCGGATGTCGTCGATGCTCGTGTCTGGCATCCGCTGGCGGGGCGTAAAGGCAATGGCCACCGACACGGCCGTCGCCATCGTGTCGAACAATTCGGGCATCGGGATGCCGCCTTGCTGACCAGCAAGCCGCACGTGCCGGATCTTTGCACGAAGCGTATCTACTAACGGGTTTCGGCTCCAGTCGTTTCTAATGTAGCGCCTCAGGGCCGAAAAGACCTGTGGCCGTGTCAGCGTCGGCGATGTCTCAAGTTTGCGTTCAGCGCGGCGCACGGCACGTCGTTGCTCGTAGTGCCTGTGAGCCCGCTCCCGCCGCCGTTCAGCTCGTGATGGCTTCGCCGTCGCCTCCGACATACCCAGATCGTCGACGGCGGCGCACACATCCAATACGTCCACCTCCGGGACCGCAGCAGCGCCGTCGGGAATCTCCCCATCCTCTCGCTGAGCCATGTCAGCTGCAACATGTAGCATGTCAGTGTACTGTGAGTGTTTAATATTTTTGTGTCTAGCAGTTTCTGACTCAAGCAATTAGGAATAATATTTTTTTGTATTGTTTTTATGAACCTTTTACAGTTTTTATGTTATTATCGAATATGCACGCATGTCAGTTCTACTGCAAGACTGTTTTTCATAATTTTTTAATAATATTTATTCCTTAATAATTTTATCTCATAATAATATTTCCTAATATGCTGGCCGGTGGAACCGCAGACAACTTCAATCTGGGCCCTTTTCCGATTTCAATTTCAATTAGCACCCTTCGGCGTTTTATATCTTCTATGGTCGTCTATGGTATTTCTCTCTCATGAGCATCCTGGAATCCACCAGGTGTGACAGCTCGAGCAGTTCGTCGCCAACTCCCTCAACTGCAGTGTCAACATCAGCACTTCCAAGTCTTTATTATGTCCAATTCTGAATTTCTATTATCAATTTTCCTCCAGTTCCATCTTGCGATCTACAAATTTTCTCGCGTATGTCTCGACAAGTTACTATTAGTAATACAATGAAGATTTCCGTCTCGACAGTATTTTTGTCTATGGCCCTATTCAATGATGACCATATCGCTCTGGGGGTCTAATCGCCGCGCGGTTTCGCAGCCGCGGTATCCAGCTAATGTTACTCGTGCCTGCCCGCTGCGGCGGCGTACTGTGCACGGGGCTCAGATGCATTAAATTCGGCGGAGTGCGCACAGGACTCTGCCTGGCCTGTTGGTTGGCATTGGCCGCTGTCTGAGTGCTTTCCACTGTTCTATTCACATTACTTCCAGTAGCTTCGTGAGCTCTCTCACGTTGCAAAAATCTAATTCTCTCAGGCCTCCGAATCTCCACTTGGACTCTTTCTGACTCCTCCGAGCCGTCATCGCTAGCACTTCCAGCTTCTTCTTCTCGATACTGGCGCAAATTTTCTTCCGACAAGTAGCATGGCTTTGTTCTGTCTACCGTCACTACGTCATGAATTCTGACAGGTTGCTCTATGCGGTCAACCTTCGGACCGGGCTCAATCTTTAATTTTTTTCCATTATTTCTAACTTCAAGCACTCTGTACGGACCTACCCATTTCCTATTCGTATCGTAACAGTTCTGCGTATTCTCTATCCAGACCAGGTCACCTGGCTGATAATACTGCTGGAATACTTAAGCGTCATAATTAGACTTCTGCCGCCTGACTGATATTTGTTGTTTTTCTCTGGCAATTCGATACGATTCCATGCACTTTTTATACAGATCGTGCAAATGCTTATCACGGGTCTTGCGCTCCGGCGAAGGCAATCCAAGCTCAGCATCAACCGGTAGCCGCATCTTTCGGCCATAGACTAATTCGAGCGGGCTAAATTTATTGCTTTCACTGACTGTGCTTCGCTGAACCATCACAGCGTGCGGAAGCACCTCATCCCATGCCAAACTAAGTTCGCTCTGAGCTAACCTGATTCCATCTTTCACTACTCTGACCATGCGCTCGCAGCGACCGTTAGCCTGCGGATGGTAGCTAGTAGTATGGCGCAGATCTATTCAGAAATTTTCGGTTAGCGACTTCACTAATCCTGCCGTAAATGATGTTCCTCTGTCTGATATGAATGCTTCAGGGGCACCATGCCGAGTGATCCACTCTGTGTACAGGGCCCAAGCTGTACTCTCAGCTGTACAATCTCTAAGTGCCTTGACCTCCAGCCAACCCGTAAAGTGATCGACCATCAGCAGGAGGTACTTGTTCTCCCGTGCCGTGGCGTTAAACGGACCGGCGAAATCTATATGGACTTTTTCGCCCATGTAACTGCTTACTTCTGGTTCTAAAGGCGCTCTTGGCTTCGGCCCGTATTTCCTCCTTGTCTGGCACTCAGTACAAGTCTTGATATATCTATCTAAGTTTGTTGAATAATTTGGCCACCAGAATCTCTGTCGAATCAAATCTTTTGTCTTGGAAATACCGCCGTGGGCCATCTGGTCGTGATAAGCCCGGAACAGCTGTTGCTCTACGGCTGGATTCTCTTGCAATATAATCTGCTCAAATTTTCGGCCTTCTGAATCTGTCCAGTTTCTATGAATTATGTTATTCTTCACTGTTAGCTGCTCATAATCGCTTAATAATGACTTATAACTGCGACTCATTCCAACCCATTCGTTCTTGGGCGGACAGGGCTCTCCCTGCCTGAGCTTTTGCTTGAGCAGCAGCAACTCTGGCTGGCTCTCCTGCAGTTCTACAATTCCCGCTGGCGTATCGATATTTATTGCACCGCAGTGGACTGTGGCAGTCTTTGTCGCACTGCACGTGGGGCATTCCTCATGGTAGCGTTTCGGGGGACCATCCCGCTGAGGTCTGCGACTCAGGGCGTCTGCGTTACCATGGGCTATCCTTTGGCGGTATTGAATTGCAAAGTCATATTCTTCCATTCTCGAGATTACTTCAAATTGATCAAACTGCTCAAGAATCATATTCCTATCTGCCTAACATGCCTTTTGCACCATGGCACTTGCGTAGCCATTGGAGGGCCGCGTGGTCTGTCCTGACCTTGAAACGACGGCCTACCAGATAAGGCCGGTAATGTTCTAAGAAATATATTAGCGCAAACATTTCCTTCATCGTAGTGCAGTAATTCAACTGATGCTCGTTTAACGGATGGGAAGCGTAGGCTATCACTTTCTCTTCCCCATCTTGCTCTTGTAATAAATTTCCACCTATAGCTACGTCACACGCGTCGACATCGAGAATAAACGGTCCCGCGTCGCTATCGAACCTGGGGTAGCTCAGCACAGGTGCATTCACTAGCTTCTGCTTTAATAAATCAAATGCCCTCAGGCAACTGTCATTCCACTTATACTTGACATCTTTTCTAGTTTAATTATTTAAAGGCTCACTTATACGCGCAAAGGCCTTAATAAATCTGCGATAGTAACCTGCTAAGCCTAAGAATCCACGCAGCTCAGAGATATTCTCTGGCCGGGGCCATGTCTGGACTTTTTCTATCTTATCTTTGCTAGTATAAATACCGTGCTGGCAGACAGTGTGCCCTAGGAAGGTGACTTCTTTCCGAAACAGAAAGGTCCTCTCTGGCTTGATTTTCATTCCAGCTTCTGCTAACCGAGAAAATATTAGTTCTAAATTAGTGAGCATTTCTTCGAAATTCTTGCCTGTGCAGATTACATCATCTAGGTAGAGTAAGGCGAACTTGTAAGTATAATCACCTAAGATCTTCTGCATTACGGTATGCGTTGAAAGCAAGCGGGTCCGTTCGTGACTCCGAAAGGCAAAACTTTCCACTGAAACAGGCTATCATGGGTTCGAAACGCAAATTTCTCGCGGTCAGCCTCTCTGGCCTTCACTGACCAATAAGCGCCGACTATTTCGAGGGTGCTAAAGTACATGTTGCCTGCCAGGGATTCTAGCGATTCTTGAATTAACGGTAGCGGAAAACTGTCTTGGTCTTATTATTTAACTGTCTGAAGTCACAGCAAGATCTGAATTCTCCGGACTTCTTCCGGGCGAGAACAATAGGGCAGCTCCACTCAGATTCTGAAGGCTCAATCAAATCGTGCTCTAACAGCTGCTGCACATGCCCGCTAACAAATTCTCGTTGCTCTGGGCTTTGCTTGCGCAGGGGAATTCTGACTGGAATTTCATCGGTAGTCTCAATCTTGAATTCGCCCATCTGGGTTTTACCGATGTCCCACTGGTCCTTCGAAACAATATTCTGGTAACGATGTAATAATTCAATTACTTTTCTCTTCTGAGCTTCACTTAAATCGGTCTCGTTTAAGCGGAATTGTTCTCTAAGCCTGTCTGCTTCTTGCACCGTGACTGCCTCCTTTGGTTGCTTCTGCGCACCTACTTCTAAATCAGTTTCTGACATTGCGAAAAGTTCTACGTCTTCCTTCAGCGGTTGATACTGCGCAACTACCTCATCCTTATGAATTGTCTGTGCCTCTTCTGTCAGGTTCATTAATCTAACGTAAGTTTCACCGAATTCGTCTAATCTAGTAATAGCTTTAGCTACTAATGGCTCATCTTTCTCACTGATTTGACTGCGGCCTAAAATGAAGCCGAGTTCTGCAGTCTCTGGAATATCTTTACATTTAGCCTTGACATAAATTTCGCTCATCGGTGATATAGATACTTTCTTGACTACTTGCAGTAGGACGCAACGCGTTTCGTCACTCGATGTCACGAGCGGAATTCTATCGCTAAATTCTAGAGATTTACCTGCTATATCTAATTTAATTTTATGTCTAGTTGTGGGACGATGAGCCAGTAAGTAGTATAGGAAAAAATGCGAGCGAAGCGAGAATTTTTTTCTATACTGCTTACTTTTGCGAAATCGTCCCTGATAAGATGTGCAACAGATGTGACACACTAAAAATGACGTTTTTCAACTTTGAAACGCTGCGCATAAAAAACGGTACGACCGATTTACAAACGGTTTTTGCCAAAATGCGTCAAAGACCTAGGGCTAACAGATCCGCAGTGTTTGGTTGTCATGGCGACGCGTTTTGGTTGCCATGGCAACCAAAAACTGCGTTTTTTCGACATTGTCAAAAAATTTGATCTCAAAAAATAAGGATTGAGAATATGGCAGCGCTTAGCGAGTGGGCTCAGCAGACGCGGGCATTCGAACGCTAAAATGATCCGAAATGGATTTTTTGATTGTACTTTCACTTTACAGGTAAAAGTACAAAAAACGTGTTTTTTGAGGTCGAAAAATTGGCATTTTTTTCAACTTTGCCTCACCGCAGCGAAAAGGACGCGCTTTCGCGCGGCCTTTGAGCTGTCTCCTAGCGTTGACAACACTTTGAGCTGTCTAATGCGCTGTAGTTTTTTTGGCTAAAATGTACTTTTCACATGGCTGCCTATCTGCTGTTTAAAAGTACAAATTTTTAGTGCACTTTTGTGAGGCCTATGGCGTCGAGATGGAAAACTTTATTTTTTAATATTTCTACACCAAATTACTCAAATGGATGTCTTCTATTCGGAAACATTGAGATCTGGCCGATTGGGCCATCAATAACCTGCCCAGGTGCCAAAGAGTGCCTAAAAACGACATTTTCGAAAAATTGGGTCACGTTTTTAAAAAGTAGTCCCAAAAAATAAGAAAGTGTTTTATGCTACGGTGTTGAGACTTTAACACAACGTGTCAAACATTTGGAAATTTGTTTTCCTAAATTTTCTAAGCATTTGGACCTACCTGTGCTGAGCAGTGACCCGGAAACCAGGGAAAAAAGAGGCCGGGGGCTCTGCAGAAAATCAAACGTTGTTAAGGAAATTTTTTTAAAATGGGGCGAATTTTTTTGAGTGTAGTGTCAAATTGTAGCCCATCGGATGCCCTTTTGAATGACATAAGACACTCTGGAAAAAACCCCTGTTAACAGGTACTTTTTACCTGTTAAGTGAAAAACGGCCCATTTGGGGTACAAACTTTGAAGTCGAAAAATAAGAAATTTTGCGCACCGATTTTTCTGCATTTTCAATATTGTTTAGTCGAATAGCTAAAGTTTCACCGGTCATACGCCAATATGGCTGGAAAATTCGTATTTTTGAGCAAACTGCATCTGATTATTAAAAATGCAATTTTTCGGCCAATTTTTTGTACATGTTTTTTCAACCTTGCCCGTACTGCAGCGAAAAGGACGCGCAATAGCGCGGCTTTTGAGCTGCTGCCTAATGTCAACAACACCTGGGGCTTTTAGATGCGCTATAATTTTTTGGGCTAAAATGTACTTTTGACATGGCTGCCTATCTGCACTTTAAAAGAAAAGTACAAACCGTTTGTGCACTTTAAAGAGGCTTATCCTATACAGATGCAAATCTTGATTTTTTCAATTTTTCAACCCAAATCACTCAAATGGATGTCTTTTATTCGGAAATGCTGAGATCTGCTTGATTGGGCCATTCATTGCTGCTCTATATGGCTACAAGGGTCAAAAAGAGTGTTTTTGAAAATTTGGGTCACGTTTTCAAAAAGTAGTCTCCAAAAATAAGAAAGTGTTTTAAGCTACGGTGTTGAGATTTTAACAAAACGTGTCAAACATATGGAAATTTGTTTTCCTAAATTTTCTAAGCATTTGGACCTACCTGTGCGGAGCAGTGACCCGAAACCGGGGAAAAAAAGAGGCCGGGGACTCGACCAAAAAAGCATATGTTGTTAAAGAAAAATTTTTATTACTGGGCGAATTTTTTCGAGTGTGGTGTCAAATTGTAGCCCATCGGATGCCCTTTTGAATGACATAAGACACTCCTGAAAAAACCCC
>NIVC01005083.1:22500-26728 GCA_002269645.1 Macrostomum lignano | reverse complement strand
ACTGTGAAGAATTATTACATACGATATTTTTTCACTTAGAGACAGGAAAAATAAACAATTGCTACTTATTAGTCTACTATTAGTAGATTAGCTAGTTTCAGCGCGTAATGAATAGTTTCTTCTATCCACACCTTCCGTTCATTAGTGTTAAATCCTCTGTATCCACTTCCGGTCATTAGTGTAATTCCTTAACCCATTTCCGGTCGTTAGTGCGCGCATCTCAACCCACTTCCGGTCAGTTTTGTGCAAATCTCTATCTCTACTTTCCGGTCAGTTGCGCGCCAATCCTCTATATCCACTTCCGGTCAGTTGCGTGCCAATCCTCTATATCCACTTCCGGTCAGTTGCGTCCCAATCCTCTATATCCACTTCGGTCAGTTGCGTGCCAATCCTCTATATCCACTTCCGGTCAGTTGTGTGCCAATCCTCTATATCCACTTCCGGTCAGTTGTGTGCCAATCCTCTATATCCACTTCCGGTCAGTTGTGTGCCAATCCTCTATATCCACTTCCGGTCAGTTGTGTGCCAATCCTCTATATCCACTTCCGGTCAGTTGTGTGCCAATCCTCTATATCCACTTCCGGTCAGTTGTGTGCCAATCCTCTATATCCACTTCCGGTCAGTTGTGTGCCAATCCTCTATATCCACTTCCGGTCAGTTGTGTGCCAATCCTCTATACTCGTATCTACATCCGCTCATGTGTGTGCAAATCCTTTCCCGATTACTCGCAGGTCGACGTCACTGACAACACGGATTCGAATCGCGTTGGCAAAGCCGTTGTCATGGTAACGGTGAAACCGGCGAAGCACAAGAGCAAGCCGCCAAAGGCGGTGATCAAACCGGCCTCCTTATCCATCCAGCTGCCCAACAACGCCATCCTGGACGGCAGCGGCAGCGTTGACGGAGACCAGAAGATCGAGTCCTACCACTGGCAGGTGGTGGACGGCCCGCTGACGGCCCAGGATTTGCACAGCGTCTCCCAGGACCAGCAGATCCTCCAGTTAAACAACCTCAAAGCCGGCTTCTACGTGATCCGACTGACTGTGCAGGACGCCAAAGGTTTGAGCGATTCGGCCACGGCAAACATCACTGTCATTCCCGAGCCGGACGACAAGCCCAAGGCCAGCGCTGGCCAGAGCAGCGTCATCTACCTGCCTCAGAATAACATCACTCTGTACGGCAATGCCAGCACAGATGATCACGGCATTGTCAGCTATATGTGGCGGCAGAAAGGGGGCAGCCATCTTAGCGCCGATATGCAGGTAGGCAGTTTGTCTGCTTTGATTTGGATCGTTTATTTTGCCCTTGTGGCACCAGCTTCCGGTCATTTAATTACGCAATTTTATTGCATCGATTTCCGGTTTTAAGATTGGGCTCTTTAAAGCATCAACTTCCGGCATTTAAAGCATCAACTTCCGGCATTTAAAGCATCAACTTCCGGCATTTAAAGCATCGACTTCCGGCATTTAAAGCATCGACTTCCGGCCTTCAAAGCATCAACTTCCGGCATTTAAAGCATCGACTTCCGGCCTTCAAAGCATCAACTTCCGACATTTAAAGCATCAACTTCCGGCATTTAAAGTATCAACTTCCGGCATTTAAAGCATCAACCTCCGGCATTTAAAGCATTAACTTCCGGAATTTAAAGCATTAACTTCCGGCCTTTAAAGCATCAACTTCCGGCATTTAAAGCACCGACTTCCAGCCTTTAGATTAGGCCTTCAAAGCACCACCTTCCGGTATTTAGGCTGATAAAAAACCAACTTCCTTTTTACATTACCCATTTCCGTTAAAATATTTCAAAGCACTTTCTAATTCCTAGTAAGCTCACACAAGAGCACTTGACGACTCCCCGCCACCCCACCGTAGGGAGTGCACACGCCAGTCCTGCACTTGTCCGGCCTAGTCGAAGGCGATTACGCATTCGAATGACCGTCACTGACGCCCGCGGCCAGACGGACTCGGCAACCGTCAACGTGCTGGTTAAACGCAGGCCTAAGAATGCTTTGCCAGTGGTGACACTGCTGCCCCCAGAGCTGACTGTGAGTTGGCGTCAGTGATTTCATTGTATCTGCTTAAACTAAAATGTAAACCAGTTACTTAGAATGTACAGTGTATATTAGGATATACACAAGGGTTATAATGTACATGGGATGTATAGATGTACATTCGATGGATCGGGTGGGAGGAACGATGCAAAAAATGGTCAAAATCATGTTTAGAGTTTAAAACAAACATGCACAAAAGTACATAAAATGCATAAAAGTACACGAAATTCACGAAAGTACATGTAATGCACAAAAGTAAACAAAATTCACAAAAGTACATATAATGCGCAAAAGTCTCAAAAGAACATATAATGCAAAAAATACATATAATGCACAAAATTACACAAAAATTCACGAAAGTACATATGAAGCACAAAAGTACACAAAGTCACAAAAGTACATGTAATGCAGAAAAGTACATTAAATGCACAAAAGTACTTATAATGCACTAAAGTACGCAAAATTCACAAAAGTACGAGATTTACAAATTTAAGAAGGCTATGCGCCACCCAACGCTATGAAATTTCAGGTCGAACTGCCGCTCACCCGTCTGGTGCTGAACGCGTCCGCCGTTGACGACACCGGCGTGAAGTCGTGGCGCTGGACTCTGCTGACCGGCCCCGGCAGCGCCAAGCTGGCCAACGCCACCCAGCCCAGCGTCACCCTCACCAACCTGCAGGCCGGAGTCTACAAGCTGCGAGCCGAGGCTGTCGATCTGGACGGCGGCGTCGGGTCGGCGGTAGTCACCGTCACGGTCAAGCCGGGCCCCAATCAGGCGCCGAAGGCCGATGCCGGTGGCGATCGGGTTGTCGACATGGACGGTACCGGGCTACGTTGGTTGCGCTTGACGCCTCCAAGAGCTGGGACGACAAGGGCATTGTGGAATACAAGTGGACCAGGTGCGCCGTGCGGGGATTGTTGGCTATTCGGAGGTCGGACAGCGACCTTAGATGACCCCATTATACCTACATAGTGTAGGCTGAACTCAGAATGACCTCTAGATTATCCCTTAAAGTAACCCAGATGACCTCATTTTTCAGATAGAATGAGTGACCTGATTTCTTAGAAAGTGAAGAATGACCCCAGATAGACCTCATTCCAGCGCTAATTGACCTTAAATGACCCCCGCCTCCGACCCGCCGCAGGCAAGACGTCTCCCTGGCCGTCGGGCAGGTGCTGAACGGCTCGGACGCGTCGCCCCGCCTGCTGCTGCTCGGCCTGCTGCCCGGCCGCTACAGTTTCCGCCTGACCGTCAAGGACTCCGAAGGCGCCACCGGGACTGCCGATGCGGCCATCCTTGTCCGGCCCTGGCCGCACGCCGCCTCGGTGGCCAGCCTTGAGCTTCGGCGGACCCGTCGGCGCTGCGCCAGTCGGACCTGTCCAACCTGATGTCGCAGATGCAGCTGACTCTGCGCGGCCCGCACCCCGGCTGCAACCTGCGCCTGCTGGGTCTGCGGCCGAGGCAGGCCAGCATCGTCATGCGCCTGTCGGCCGGCTTCGCCAACGGCACCTACCTGCCGGGACCTCGGCTGGCCGCCGTGTTGAAGCGCCGGCTGCCAGCCACCCTGCTGGAGTTCCCGGTGCTGGAGCTGCACACCGAGGTCTGCCAGCTGGGCTGCTCGGACAGGGGCTACTGCGACAATTCCACCAGACAGTGCGTCTGCGCCTCCTTCTGGATGGAGAATCCGCTGCGTGTTCGATTCGGCGACGGCGAGTCCAACTGCGACTGGTCGGTGGTGTACGTGTCTCTGGGGGTGACCATCAGCCTGCTGGGCTTCTGCGCCGCGGTCTGGCTGCTGTACTGCTGCCTGCGCTATCGGCGGGCCAGCGCTGCGGCTGCGGCTGCTCACCTGCGGACGGGCAGCGGCAGCAAAGTTCGCCGGCTGAGGAAAGCTGCGGCTATGATGGCTGGCGGCGGCGGGTCAAGGGATAAGGTGAGAGGAATATTTCTTAATTGGAGGCCTTCTGCTGCTTTCGGTTGTCTTTTTGGTGCTTCCGGTTGTGTTTATGATGCTTCTGGTGGTCTACTTGGTGCTTCCGGTTCTGTTATTGGTGCTTCTGGTGGTCTACTTGGTGCTTCCGGTTGTGTTATTGGTGCTTCTGGTGGTCTACTTGGTGCTTCCGGTTGTGTTATTGGTGCTTCTGGTGGTCTACTTGGTGCTTCCGGTTGTGTTATTGGT
>NIVC01005083.1:0-17500 GCA_002269645.1 Macrostomum lignano | reverse complement strand
ACCTACCGGTATTGACTCAATATTTGACCCATTGACTTATCATCTGACCCATTGACTCATCATCTGACCCATTGACTCATCATCTGACCCATTGACTCATCCTCTGACCCATTGACTCATCCTCTGACCCATTGACTCATCTTCTACCAGTTGACCCACGGAACCGTTTGCCCCATCTTTTCTGACCTATTGCTGCATCGCCGACCCATCAGTTATTTCCTGATCTGTCGACAATCACCCGACTCCTGACCCACCGACTGGACTTTTCCGACCCATTTCTTTTACTAAAACCAGACAACCTTGGTTCGAATCCCGGTCTGACGGCCCTCTGGGAGGAAGAAATCGAGCGACGTCAGGAGCTCCTTGGCGAGACGCCGCCATCGCCTCCGTCGTCAGCATCGACATCCACGGCGGGTGCCGCCCGCGCCTGGGTGGCAGCGCCGGACTCGCCGGACCGGGAGGGCGTGGAGCCCACTGAAAGCGAAGACAAATGGCGGCGCCGATTCCGGCGCTTCCTGCAGGAGCGCGGCCTCATCAACGCCACCGGGTTCGAGGACGAGGCCCCGGCCGAAGAGACAGCTGAGGGAGCTCAGGTCGCCGATGTCAAGTCGGGCCTTGGAGAGCTCGCAGATGCACCGTCGCATGCCGAGGTCGCCGAGTTTGATGCCGAGGTGGTCAGCTTCACTGAAGGTTCGTTTTTTCTTAGCTCTGGCAGTAGTTTGAGTCCTCGGCAGTCTGAGCGATTCCCCACCCAAGCAAATCCCCATCTCCATTTTCTCAGAGGATGTCGACGACTTCCTAAACGGCAGCGCGAATTCTGTCGACACCGAGCCGGTCGTCGACCACAGCACCGAGTCGGCGGAGTCACCTGGGTCGCCTGTCCCGCCCGCCGACCAGGATGAGGCTCCGAAGCAGCCGCCGCCGCCGCTGGTGAGTCGCGCCAGTATCGACCGGGTGGTCGCCTGCAGCCAGAGCTTTCTTGCCGACTCCTCCGACAGCAGCGACGGCAGCGACCGCGATGCTGCTGACGCCGACAGCGCGGACTCCGAAGCCACCTGCGAGGAGCTGGCCTCGCGGATGCTGGACGAGTTCCTCGTCCGATCGCCGAGCTCCTCGCAGGAGGTCGGCGGTGCTGCCGCTGCCGCCGAAGACCCGGCGCAGGTCGAGGCCGAGCTCAACGACTCCCAGCGGGATCTGTTCGCCGTTGAGGACTACGAAGATGACAACGAAGATGAGGAGCAGCAAGATGAGCATCGAGATGAAGCGGAGGAGGCTGCAGGCCAGCTGGACGCAGCCACGCTGCTGCAGTTTGTCCGCTTGGAGGAGCAGGACTCGGTGCTGGCCGTGGCCTTCGACGGCGGCAGCGACAGCGATGACGAAGATGATGAGGATGAGGAGGCTGGAGATGAGGCCGGGATCAGCGGGCCGCCTCAGCTGGACGGCGCGCTGTCGTCATCGGACGACAGCAGCAGCGCCGGCGGCGGCGATGATGATGGCGACTTCGACGAGTCGCCCTGTAGGTCGTCGGCGAGGCAGCGGCAAGGACGCGCGCCGCAGCCGCCACCACCGCCGCCGGCCAGGCGCGGCCGCCGACTTGGCCTCTCCATGGCTTCGAGGCCGGCTGCGGGGTCAGCGGCGGCGGCATCTTCGATGTCCTCGAAGTCGCCGCCTGGTCCGACCGTCTCGTCGAAAGCCTTCAAGCCCGTGGCTTTTCGCGTCGGCAGCGGCAGCGGCCTCTCAGGCAGGTGAGCAGCTGTGGTGAGGGATATCGAAGTGTGCGCACCCGAACACTCTTTTAACACCCGCTCACTGTGCACCCTGACCCATCCACTGTACACACCCTGACCCACCCACTGTACACACCCTGACCCATCCACTGTACACACCCTGACCCACCCACTGCACACACCCTGACCCACCCACTGTAAACACCCTGACCCACCTACTGTACACACCCTGACCCACCCACTGTACACACCCTGACCCACCCACTGTACACACCCTGACCCACCCACTGTACACACCCTGACCCACCCACTGTACACACCCTGACCCACTCACTGTACACACCCTGACCCACCCACTGTACACACCCTGACCCACTCACTGTACACACCCTGACCCACCCACTGGACACACCCTGACCCACCCACTGCACACTCTCACCCACCCGTACCACCCGCAGGCCCATGCTGCTGGGAAAGCGCAGGTCTGTCGCACCTCCGTCTCCGCCGTCGCCGCCTTCGCAGCCGCCTCCCTCATCGCCGCCACCGCTCCCTCCTCAACCCGCTACGACTCAGTCTCCATCGTCAGCGTCCAGCCTCATCTTTTCGCAGTCACTCGAACTCGCCAGTTTCACCACTTCGGGTCAGCGACTGCCGACTTCCACGCAACAGCATCAGCAGCGGCTCGAGTCCAGCAGGTCAAATCAGGCTTCATCAAACACTCAGCATCTGCTGGGACCAAACTCGCCAGAGCCGCCCAGCACTTTGCCGAAGCGCCAGCCGGCGATGGCGCACGTCTACGCGCCGCTGGTCGCCCCGCCGACGGCCTCCGAGGTCGCCGACTCTCTGGACAGCTTCGGCCTGTTCCCCTGCCGCAACCCGCCGCTCCGACCCGACGCCGCTGGTGTCGACGACCTTCGCCAGTTCGACAGTCTGGCGGTCGGCGTGGCCGGCCTTGCCAGCTTCGACCGGGCGTCGGCGCTGGCTGCCGCGTCGGTGTCGATGTCGACGTCAACCGCCCCGCTGCTCCGCTACCGGCCGCTGATCGACCCGCCATCGAGAGACCTGGTCGCCCGGTCCTTGAAGGCCGCCGCAGCCTCCGCCGCCGACAAGTTGGCTAAACCTGCTGCGGAATCCGCCACCGCCGCCGCAGAAGCCACCGTCGACGACGCCTTCGATACGGTGTCGAATTCGTCAAGCCATCGCGCCTACCCTCGGCCAGCGGCGGCTATCGGCGGCATCGGCCGGAAGGAGCTGCTGGCGCGGATCAAAGCGAAGGTCCGCCGGTCCCTATCGGAGACTTCAGCGATGTCAAGTTCCTCGACTTCAATGTCGACATCCGCTGCCGCCGCCACCACCGCCGCGGTCGTCGGCGACGGCCTGACGCTGGCCTCGCTGGAGGTGGCCACCGCGGCACGGCCGGGGCTGCTTCCTGATCCGCGGCACGACGCCATCGTGGCCGCCTTCCTGACGGTGGCCGATGCGTCGGAGGCCAACCCGACCGCCTGGCGCCAGCACTGCCTGTTCGTCGCCGCCACAGACGCCGAGGCCGACCGTCGGATTCGCGGATTCGCTTCGGCCGCCACGCGGTTCCAGGCTGTGCGAGACGAGGCCGCGCTGCTGGAGGCCCTGGCCGACACTGTGCGATGTGCTGACCCGGACATCGTGCTGGGATTCGACACCCAACGGGCCTCCTGGGGCTACTTGATCGACCGGGCCAAGCAGCTGCAGGGGCCGCCCGAGTCCGGCGGAGGCGGCCTGCCGATGGCTCAACTGCTGTCCAGGTACCGCCTGCTGCCCCATCAGCAGCAGCACAGGAGACGGCGCGAGCCCGAGGCCAACTGCGTGAGTGCGGCGGAGCAGAATCTTATCTGCCCCATCACTGACCTGCTTAGCTTGGTGTCATCTACGGTCTAATCTTCCTGTCTCATCTCATCCTGTCTCCTCTCATCCTGTCTCCTCTCATCCTGTCTCATCTCATCCTGTCTCATCCCATCCTATCTCATTTCATCTTGCCTCATCTCATTCCCCTCATCCTGTCTCATCTCATTCTGTCTCATCTCATCCTGTCTCATCTCATCCTGTCTCATCTCATCCTGTCTCCTTATCCTGTCTCATCTCATAATGTCTCATCTAATGCCTTTTTATCTCATCATGTCTCATCCCATCCTGTCTAATCCCATCCTGTCTCCTCTCATCCTGTCTCATCTCATCCTATCTCCTCTCATCTTGTCTCATCTCCTCTCATCCTGTCTCCTCTCATCCTGCCTCATATTATCCTGTCTTATCTCATCCTGTATTATCTCACCCTGTCTCATCTCATCCTGTCTCACATCTTAATGTCTCATATCATCCTATCTCCTCTCATCCTGTCTCCTCTCATCCTGTATCATCTCATAATGTCTCATCTTATCCTGTCTCACCTTATCCTATCTCATCTTATCCTGTGTCACCTTATCCTGTCTCACCTTATCCTGTCTCACCTTATCCTGTCTCACCTTATCCCACAGTCCAGCCAGTCCCAGCAGCCAGAGGACGGCCTCGCCGGCTCCTACGAAGCCCAGAGCGACTCGCTGCGAATCGGCGGCCGGGTGGTCATCAACCTGTGGCGGCTGCTCCGCTACGAGCTGAGCAAACTGCGCTCAAACAGCTTCGAAGCTTGCGCAGCACTCGTGTTAAACAGGCGGTACCCCTGCTACTCATCTGACGTGCTCTGGCGCATGTGGCAGGTGAGCGAACTTAGAATTTAATCTGATTCCAATCTCCATCCTACACGATTCCATCCCCATCCCTATCTCATCCCATCCCCATCCCCATCTCATCCCATCCCCATCCCCATCCCTATCTCATCCCATCCCTATCTCATCCCATCCCTATCTCATCCCATCCCCATCCCATCCCTATCTCATCCCATCCCTATCTCATCCCATCCCCATCCCTATCTCATCCCATCCCCATCCCCATCCCCATCTCATCCCATCCCCATCCCATCCCTATCTCATCCCATCCCTATCTCATCCCATCCCTATCTCATCCCATCCCCATCCCCATCCCCATCTCATCCCATCCCCATCCCTATCTCATCCCATCCCCATCCCCATCTCATCCCATCCCCATCCCTATCTCATCCCATCCCATCCCCATCTCATCCCATCCCCATCCCTATCTCATCCCATCCCCATCCCTATCTCATCCTATCCCTATCTCATCCCATCCCCATCCCTATCTCATCCCATCCCCATCCCTATCTCATCCCATCCCATCCCTATCTCATCCCATCCCCATCCCATCCCTATCTCATCCCATCCCTATCTCATCCCATCCCCATCCCTATCTCATCCCATCCCCATCCCCATCCCCATCTCATCCCATCCCCATCCCTATCTCATCCCATCCCCATCCCTATCTCATCCCATCCCTATCTCATCCCATCCCCATCCCTATCTCATCCCATCCCCATCCCCATCTCATCCCATCCCCATCCCTATCTCATCCCATCCCATCCCTATCTCATCCCATCCCCATCCCTATCTCATCCCATCCCCATCCCTATCTCATCCCATCCCTATCTCATCCCATCCCCATCCCCATCTCATCCCATCCCCATCCCTATCTCATCCCATCCCTATCTCATCCCATCCCTATCTCATCCCATCCCCATCTCATCCCATCCCCATCCCTATCTCATCCCATCCCCATCCCTATCTCATCCCATCCCCATCCCCATCTCATCCCATCCCCATCCCTATCTCATCCCATCCCCATCCCTATCTCATCCCATCCCCATCCCTATCTCATCCCATCCCTATCTCATCCCATCCCTATCTCATCCCATCCCCATCTCATCCCATCCCCATCCCTATCTCATCCCATCCCCATCCCTATCTCATCCCATCCCCATCCCTATCTCATCCCATCCCTATCTCATCCCATCCACATCTCATTCCATCCACATCTCATCCCATCCCCATCCCACCCGATCCCATCCCTATCTCATCTCATCCCATCCCCATCCCATCCGATCCCCATCCGATTTCCCCATCCCGCAGGACGGCCGTGACTCCTGGCGCGTAGTGGAGCACCTGGAGACGCGGTCCTGCGGCAGCCTCCGCATGCTGTCCACCCTGGGGCTGGTGTCTCGCACCGCCGAGTTCGCTCGGGTGTTCGGCATCGAGTTTTACCACGTGCTGTCCCGCGGCTCCCAGTACCGCGTCGAGTCCATGATGCTGCGCCTGGCCAAGCCGCTCGGCCTGCTGCCGCTGTCGCCCTCGGTGCAGCAGCGGGCCCGGCAGGCGGCGCCCGACGCCATCCCGCTGACCCTGGAGCCGCGGTCTGGCCTGCACACAGATCCGGTGGTGGTGCTGGACTTCCAGAGCCTCTACCCATCTATAATGATAGCCTACAATTACTGCTTCTCCACCTGCATTGGCCGGGCAGCCAGCATTACCACTTGGTGAGACGAACATTTTTTTCGATACATATCGGGTATAGAGAGAATGTATACATTTTAGTCCTTTGAAAAAATATTTTCGATACATATCGGGTACATAGTGAATGTATAAGGTTTAGTGCTTTTAAAATAATGTTTTCGATACATATCGGGTACAGAGAGAATGTATACATTTTAGTCCTTTAAAATAATACTTTCGATACGTATCGGGTACATAGTGAATGTATAAGGTTTAGTGCTTTTAAAATACTGTTTTCAATACATATTGGGTACAGAGAGAACTTTATAAATTTTAATCTTTTGAATTAATATTTTCAATACATATCGAGTAAATATTGAATGTATAAGTTTTAGTGTTGTGAATTAATGTTTTCGATACATATCGGATACACAGTGAGTGTGTACGTGTAGCGTTTTATAGTGAGAGAAATGAACTACATTTGCCTGTATAAATTAAATGTATGCGATAGTGCTGTGTGCCTTTGTAAAACTTCTTCTCAAAGCATTTCGACAGCTTCAATTGGCAATTGATAAATTTGTACTTTTAAGCGATCCTATGGCTTACGAGTTTGGCTGTCACCGACTGATGACGGATCCAGGCGCTTATCAGGTATGACTGAGACGTTAATAAGGCTGCCTTTTTGTTATCGTAATACAAAACTCCCCTTCCTGATCCCAGATCTCGGATCTCAAATCGAAAATCCCAATCATCCAAACCAAGATCCCAATTATCGAATCCAAAATCCCAATTATCCAATCCAAAATCCCAATTATCCAATCCAAGATCCCAATTATCCAACCCAAGATCCCAATTATCCAATCCAAGATCCCAATTATCCAAACCAAGATCCCAAGTATCCAACCCAAGATCCCAATTATCCAATCCAAGATCCCAATTATCCAATCCAATATCCTAATTATCCAATCCAAAATCTCAAACCTTCAATCCCAAATCTAAAATCACCAACCCCCGCTTCCAAACTTCAGTTCCGAAATCCTACACCCCAGATCGCAAACCTCAAATCCGAAATCCCAAACCTCAGATCCCAAACCTCAGTTCCGAAATCCCAAACCTCAGATCCCAAACCTCAAATCCCAAACTTCTAATCCGAGATAAAAAATCTCAGATCCCAAACCTCAGTTCCAAAATCCCAAACCTCAGATTCCAAACCTCAGTTCTGAAATCCCAAACCTCAGGTCCCGGATCCCAAATCTCAGATCTCATATACCCTAAACTCAAATACGGCAGAATTCCCAGAATCCCAATCTTCAGCATCTCCGTCTCCCATTGCCATCCTGGATCCCCGCAGCGCGCAGCCGGACACCTGAACTTCTCCCCTCTGGGCATCGGGTTTGTGGACGCCAGCGTTCAGCGGGGCGTCATCTCCAGGATGGTGGAGGAGATTCTGGCCACCCGCCTGATGGTGAAAGCGGCGATGAAGCGCTATGGCGGCAACGAGGTCTGTCTCTGTTAAAAGCTGCTGCCACTGCTGCTGAGGTTGGCATTCATCCAGAGTGATAAGCCGAGCCTCGCCCTCATTTCAGCCGCTGCTCAAACTGCTGGATGCTCGCCAGCTGGGCCTGAAGCTCATCGCGAATGTCACCTACGGGTACACGGCCGCCAGCTTCTCGGGCAGAATGCCGTGTGTTGAGGTGAGAGGCGCTTGCGGTCTGCTCTCTGGCACTGTGCTCAGCTAGTCCTCAGGCACTGTGCTCAGCTAGTCCTCAGGCACTGTGCTCAGCTAGTCCTCAGGCACTGTGCTCAGCTAGTCCTCAGGCACTGTGCTCAGCTAGTCCTCAGGCACTGTGCTCAGCTAGTCCTCAGGCACTGTGCTCAGCTAGTCCTCAGGCACTGTGCTCAGCTAGTCCTCAGGTACTGTGCTCAGCTAGTCCTCAGGCACTGTGCTCAGCTAGTCCTCAGGCACTGTGCTCAGCTAGTCCTCAGGCACTGTGCTCAGCTAGTCCTCAGGCACTGTGCTCAGCTAGTCCTCAGGCACTGTGCTCAGCTAGTCCTCAGGCACTGTGCTCAGCTAGTCCTCAGGCACTGTGCTCAGCTAGTCCTCAGGCACTGTGCTCAGCTAGTCCTCAGGTACTGTGCTCAGCTAGTCCTCAGGCACTGTGCTCAGCTAGTCCTCAGGCACTGTGCTCAGCTAGTCCTCAGGCACTGTGCTCAGCTAGTCCTCAGGCACTGTGCTCAGCTAGTCCTCAGGCACTGTGCTCAGCTAGTCCTCAGGCACTGTGCTCAGCTAGTCCTCAGGCACTGTGCTCAGCTAGTCCTCAGGCACTGTGCTCAGCTAGTCCTCAGGCACTGTGCTCAGCTAGTCCTCAGGCACTGTGCTCAGCTAGTCCTCAGGCACTGTGCTCAGCTAGTCCTCAGGTACTGTGCTCAGCTAGTCCTCAGGCACTGTGCTCAGCTAGTCCTCAGGCACTGTGCTCAGCTAGTCCTCAGGCACTGTGCTCAGCTAGTCCTCAGGCACTGTGCTCAGCTAGTCCTCAGGCACTGTGCTCAGCTAGTCCTCAGGCACTGTGCTCAGCTAGTCCTCAGGCACTGTGCTCAGCTAGTCCTCAGGCACTGTGCTCAGCTAGTCCTCAGGCACTGTGCTCAGCTAGTCCTCAGGCACTGTGCTCAGCTAGTCCTCAGGCACTGTGCTCAGCTAGTCCTCAGGCACTGTGCTCAGCTAGTCCTCAGGCACTGTGCTCAGCTAGTCCTCAGGCACTGTGCTCAGCTAGTCCTCAGGCACTGTGCTCAGCTAGTCCTCAGGCACTGTGCTCAGCTAGTTGTCTGGTACTTGCTCAGAGACTGTGCTCAGAGACTGTGCTCAGAGACTGTGCTCAGAGACTCTGCTCAGAGACTGTGCTCAGAGACTGCTCAGAGACTGTTCAGAGACTGTGTTTAGAGTCTGTGCTCAGAGACTGTGCTCAGAGACTGTCAAAGACTGTGCTCAGAAACTGTCAGAGACTGTGCTCAGAAACTGTGCTCATAGACTGTGCTTAGAGACTGTGCTCAGAGACTGTGCTCAGAGACTGTGCTCAGAGACTGTGCTCAGAGACTGTGCTCAGAGACTGTGCTCAGAGACTGCTCAGAGACTGTTCAGAGACTGTGTTTAGAGTCTGTGCTCAGAGACTGTGCTCAGAGACTGTCAAAGACTGTGCTCAGAAACTGTCAGAGACTGTGCTCAGAAACTGTGCTCATAGACTGTGCTCAGAGACTGTGCTCATAGACTGTGCTCAAAAACTGTGCTCATAGACTGTGCTCAGAGACTGTCAGAGACTGTGTTTAGAGTCTGTGCTCAGAGACTGCTCAGAAACTGTGCTCAGAAACTGTGCTCAGAGACTGAGACTGAGATCCCACTGCACTGTCAGCTTCCCCACCCGCCCTGCCGGCTGTCAGGTGGGTGACAGCATTGTCCGTAAGGCGCGGGAGACGCTGGAGCGGGCCATTGCGCTGGTGCAGGCGGAGCCGTCCTGGCGGGCCCAGGTGATCTACGGCGACACGGACAGCCTGTTCGTGCTGCTGCCGGGCCGCAGCCGTCGGGAAGCCTTTGAGATCGGGCAGGCGATGGCGCGGGCCGTCACGGCGGTGAACCCGAAGCCAGTGAAGCTGCGCTTCGAGAAGGTGTACCAGCCCTGCCTGCTGCTCACCAAGAAGCACTATGCCGGCTTCATGTACGAGACCGCCGACCAGCTGGAGCCAACCTTCGACGCCAAGGGCATCGAGACGGTGAGTGGACTGAATTTCCCAATTCCGAAGCCCAATTGGGGAAATCCCAATCTCTGATTTAAAATCCCGAATCCCAATCTGTAATTCGAAATCCCAAATCCCAGTCTCTGATTCCGAATCCCAAATCCAAAATCCCAATATCTGATTCAACATCCCCAATCCCAATCTCTGATTCGAAATCCCAAATCCCAATATCTGAGTGGAAATCCCAAATCCCAATCTCTGAGTTGAAATCCCAAATCCCAAATCCCTATCACTGAGTTGAAATCCCAAATCCCAATCTCTGAGTTGAAATCCCAAATCCCAAATCCCTATCACTGAGTTGAAATCCCAAATCCCAATATCTGATCCGAAATCCCAAATTTCAATCTCTGATTCAAAATCCCAATTCCCAATCTCTGATTTGAAATCCTCAAATCCCAATCTCTGATTCGAAATCCCAAATCCCAATCTCTGAGTTGAAATCCCACCCGTCCAGGTCCGCCGCGACAGCTGCCCCGCCGCAGGCCGCATCCTAGGCCGCAGCCTCCGGGAGCTACTCTCCAGTCTCGACCTGTCCCGGGTGCGGCGAGTCGTTGAGTTCGAGCTGCACCGCCTGCACTGGGGCCGGTCGCCTCTGCAGGAGCTGATCATCGCCCGGGAGCACCGCGGCTGCAGGAACTACAGCGAGCGGGCGGCTGTGCCAGGCCTAGCCGTTGTCCGTCGCCGCCTCGCCGCCGACCCGAGGGCGGAGCCGCCGCTCGGCTACCGGGTGCAGTTTGTCGTGGTGCGGCCGTCCCAGCCGGGCCAGGGCCTCTGCGCCCGCGCCAGGTCCCCGAGGAGCTTCTGGGTGCTGCCGGTGGCGGGGCCGGCGGACCCGAGTGCCTCGACCGGGACTATTATGCCAGCAAACAGGTGGGCTGAGAATAGATTATGATGGGGTTAAATTAGGGTGAGATTAGATTGGGGTGAGATTGGATTGGGTGAGATTGGATTGGGTGAGATTGGATTGGGGTGAGATTGGATTGAGTGAGTTTGGATTGGAGTGAGATTGGATTAAAGCGAGATTGGATTAGGGCGAGATTGGATTGGGTGAGATTGGATTGGGTGAGATTGGATTGGGTGAGATTGGATTGGGTGAGATTGGATTGGGGTGGGATTGGATTGGATTGGGTGAGATTGGATTGGGGTGGGATTGGATTGGGTGAGATTGGATTGGGGTGGGATTGGATTGGATTGGGTGAGATTGGATTGGGGTGGGATTGGATTGGGGTGAGATTAGATTAGGGCGAGATTGGATTGGGTGGGATTGGATTGGGGTGGGATTGGATTGGATTGGGTGAGATTGGATTGGGTGAGATTGGATTGGGGTGGGATTGGATTGGGGTGGGATTGGATTGGGTGGGATTGGATTGGGTGGGATTGGATTTGGATTGGATTGGATTGGGGTGGATTGGATTGGATTGGGGTGGGATTGGATTGGATTGGGTGAGATTTAATTGGGGTGATGTTTGATTGGGGTGGGGTTATAACAGTGAGGTTAGATCACAGATTAGTGAGACTCGCTTGGCGCTCCGCAGATTCTGCCGCCGCTCCACCGCGCCCTGTCGCTGCTCGGCGTCGACGTCTTCGCGTGGAACGCCGGCCTGGCGAAGCCCGGCGCCCTGGCGCGCCTCGGAGTCGGCGGCGGCGCCGGCGCCATCGGTCGCTTCCTCGGCCTGGGCAGCTGCGGCGCCTGCGGCCAACCCGGCGTCATCGCCAGTGGCGCCTCGGCGCCGCCTCTCTGCGCCGAGTGCGCTCGCGTGCCCTGGGCTGTCGGCGCGGCGCTCCTCTCTGCGGCGGCCGGCGCCGAAGCGCGGGCAGCGCACCTTGCCGAGACCTGCGCCGTCTGCCAGTCCGGGTGTCTGGCTCCCCGTCTAGCACCGTTCGAAGCGTCGGCGAACGTCGACTGCCGCTCGGCGGATTGCCCGGTGGCCTTCGAGCGGTGGGCGGCCGGCAGCCCGGCGGCCCTGCGGCGGCTTGAAGAAATTCGTCAAATCGTCGAAGCACTTTTGTGACTGAAGCACTTTTGTGACTGAAGCACTTTTGTGACTGAAGCACTTTTGTGACTGAAGCACTTCTGTGACTGAGGCACTTCTGTGACTGAGGCACTTCTGTGACTGAGGCACTTCTGTGACTGAGGCACTTCTGTGACTGAGGCACTTCTGTGACTGAGGCACTTTTGTGACTGAAGCACTTCTGTGACTGAGGCACTTCTGTGACTGAGGCACTTCTGTGACTGAGGCACTTATCTGTGAATACGAGTATACTGAGGTTTCAGTATCATAACTCAATAAAAATAAATATATTGTGTTATAAATAAATGTATTTTGTATTTATGAGAATGAATTTTTATAATAAATATACTTTCATTGTACTTCGTACTTTGTATTTTACTCTCATTTGCCATAAAAATAAAGAAGCAAACGCGCCTGGAAACTAACAATAACGGATCTGGACTTCGACTTGGCAACGGAAGCCGGATGTAACATCCGAGGAAATTACTATTTTCGAAACAGGAAATTACTCAGCGAAACAGCCGAGCGCTAATCAGTGCCCGGGCGATAGATATTAATTATAATGATATTTTGTACACAAAAATTCTACACTTCTGCTTTTTGATTTGAAAAAGCAATCAAAATGTGTTAAATGCATGCACTGTCCTAGTGAACTAATATTTGTAGTTTTTAGTCCCTACGCAACAGTTACAGACAGGTGTAAGATGCTCTCTACATGGAGTGCAAACTGTATTTTAAGTAAAAACTCTTCAATTTACACTGCACTCGCAGGGGCGCTGCAGTGTCCGAACAAGCAGTCGGTCCGTCAGTCACGTGGATTTGAGTATAAATGTTTTTTAATGAGTATATTCCTGGTAGCCCTTGAACTCTAACTGACAGATCCACGAGCTTGCCAATTACTTCGTTACTGGCAACTGAGTTTCCAGAAAAGATGCAGGACGAGCTGAGACAGGCGTTTTCTATTGTCTTATCCCGGCACTCCATCGCTTGTTGCTATGGGCCTTCACGCCATGCTGTGAGGACTGGCTTTGCTTAAAAAAGCAGCCCATAATTTTTTGGGCTCGCGCGGCGGTTCTTGAGATAAGCCTGGCGATAGGGAGTGAGTCGCAGCAGCTCTGCATCCCTGCTCAACATTTACCTCTATCTATAGGCCTCCGTAAACGGTACGTTTCTACTGTTTGATCTGTACAGAATGATTCATCTCTGACGCGACGCTCTCTCGACCGTTTAGAAATCAAGTGACCACTCGTAGATTGATCGTAAAAATGAATCCACCTTTTCCCAATGTAAAAAGAAAATTTCTTATCATTTAGTACGACTCATACACAACTAGCAAGATATTGTCGCTAAATGAATTCCAGGAAATCGCGATGAAAAAGTACATAGTGATCCACGCCGCTCTGATTTTGCTGATGGCACAACAGCCCGCTGCACCCGAGGCCGCATCACTTGGGCGAGAGTGGTCTCTTGGCCACGAGAGCCTCTCCGACTATGAGGCCGTGAGGTCGCTGCCTGTCCGAAGCGACTTAGAATGCGCCGTGCGTGCCAGCAGAGACTCCGCTGTGCAGCTGGTGGCATTCAACGCCAGCTCCGGCCTGTGCGCTCACTTCAGGTGCCGCCTGGGCCTGAGCCACTGCAGGAAGTGCCGCAATGCGAACAAGGGAGCTCAGCGAGTGTGGGTGAGTCACTCCGTTAGATGTGTCAGCATCACAGCCACGCTTTCACACAGAGTAGAAAAGCTGACACACCTGTTGTGTCACCTTGCAGACAGCCGGCAGTGACTGCTGGACCACCGTGCAGCACAGGGTGTCCGGCTCAGTGGACTTTTACCGCAACTGGACTCAGTACCAGAGCGAGTTCGGCGAGGGACCCGACGGAAACTACTGGATCGGTGAGTGCATCCCAGATCTGCTCCATTCGCTTCCTTTCCAACTCGGACTTCAATGACAAACACCGCCATGACGTCCGCATCTTCCCAGGCCTGAACTCTCTCCACGCTCTCACTGCTTCTGGTCCTCGGAAGCTGAGGATCCTGATGAAGGCGTGGAACGACTCTGAGCACTGGGCCGAGTACTCCAGCTTCTCCGTGGGTCCCGAGTCGGACAACTACCGGCTGAGCGTGTCCGGCTTCTCCGGCAGCGCCGGCATCGGCGACAGTCTCGCTCCCTGGAGCAACGGCATGCAGTTCAGCACAAAGGAAGCCGATCACGACATCAGCACTGACAACTGCGCAACGAAGTATAAAGGTGCCTGGTGGTTTACCAACTGTCACTGCGCCCACCTGAACGGAGAGTACAAAGACGCATCTGCCGCCATCGGAGGTGCTCATGCACAGGGAGTCATTTGGAAATCCAACTTCGGCTACTACTACTCGCTGATGGAGATCGAGATGCTGCTTCTGTAACAGCACCAGCATGATGGCATGGAAGATGCTGCTTCTGAAACTCAAAATCGAGCGCTCAAGCAGTCTCAAAGCAACTTTGAAAATTTGTCCAAACTGCAATACTTAGTTACCACGCAAAAAGAATCCGTCAGATGAAGCGCTCGATACTGATAGAGAAAATACACGGTACTGAATTCCCACCGATGTTAAGCATTCAACTTTTCAAATGCCTTCGAATCGATCCCGATAAATCTCACCCGCTGCTGGGTCTCGTCACGGAAAGCTAAGTAGAAGGACTCTCAAGTTGCGCAAATCTTCTTGTGGTCTCTTCTGATTTTTATGATTGCGCAGAGTTTAGCCTTACAGGCTGTGTCTTCAGCGCAGAATTAGCCAGTGGTCCATGGCTCTGTCTTCAGCACAGAATTAGCCAGTGGTCCATGGCTCTGTCTTCAGCACAGAATTAGCCAGTGGTCCATGGCTCTGTCTTCAGCACAGAATTAGCCAGTGGTCCATGGCTCTGTCTTCAGCACAGAATTAGCCAGTGGTCCATGATGTTGCTATTTAGAATCTCCGGGGCTCCGGCCAGTTTTGGGTGGCCGATCCGGAGTCTGCAAACGGTTTTGGGTCTCCGCGATAGGAGATCCATAACCCTTGTGGGAGCTCCGGGGCATGGTCAGGTCTCCCCATCCGGAGATCCTAAACCGGATTCTGTTGTCACCTTGGAGATTCTGCACCGTTTTGCTGATCTCCGTCACGAGTGCAAAAACTGAGGTTTGATTTGAGACCTCCGATATCCCCATTTTTATCACCGGAAATTATTATCTTTGAATTGTGTACAGTTACCTTCTCTTCGCCACTTAACAATGTTCATCGAGGCATAAATGGTAGTATAAATTGCTATCTAAATCAGTAATTTTTCCATTTCAAGACATTTTCCACATCAGAAAGCCAGATCAGGACAAAAATAGCAAGCTTTGGTAAACACGAGTAAATGTGTTGTCAATCCTTAATTTAGAATACAATTTTAACGAAAAACTGGAGATTCGCTCAACTCGTGCAATTTGCTATAATATCAGCTGACTTTCGTGCTCAATGGCTCATTAAAATGATGGGTTTCGACCTTTCGGCCCCCTTATGGGGAAGCCTTCTGGCCTCAGGTCTCAGAAATAAATTAATTAGAGTCCTGGCCCCCACTCCTGTCAGATGGTCAGCCCCATGGTAGCTTGATCGTGTGGCGAGCAGTCTAGGTCCTATAGCTAAGAGAGGGACAGCGAGAGACAAGCAGGGAGAAATTTGAAGGTAGAGATCAGCCAATCCGCAGACTAAGCTAACTCGCTGCCACCAGCCCGTGCGCCCTGGCTCACCACACCGGGACTCTCGAAATCGGGCTTCCGACTAGAAGGGGCTTTGCACTTACCTGCCAACAAGTGTCTTTTGCTGTCAATCTCGATGTCATAGCCGATGATAAGGGACACTGCTGGGACTTGATCGCATTGGCCATGCAGGTACAGAGGGGACTTGTGCAGGGAATTCTTGCAGTGGCGAGTCTATGGGGTAGCTACATGTACTATTACATTGCTAAATACGAAGATATGTACTTTTGGCCTTCAAGGCGCCAACTAGCCTCTCCTAGCGCTGATGATAGACTAACTCGAACTTCAGAGACCGCAGGATTCATTACCCGAGCCGCTTAACGATCCTAGAGTGCACAAAGTACATCTCTGGCGCCGATTTTGCACTTCTGGCAGTTTTGCTCACTGATTTGATAGATTGATCGACTGAGAACCGCCTTGCCATTGGTCCACTGTGACCGGCGCCTACTAGCTTAGCTACTCATCTGGCCATCGGCGAACAAAGAAATAAAACCGATAAAAATAACTGTTAGATTTAACCTTCTCCTTAGATCACTTCACACTTCAGATTGAATTGGAGTTTAGACTACTAGCAGTATTATTAAGTGATTTCTGCCTCAGTAACAGCACTACTGAACAAAATGAGCAAAAGTGTGCGCCGAATCCAGCTACTGATACAGGAGACAGATAAGGGATCACCCAATCAAGCAAGTCTAGGTAGCCTCTCACCCAACCAATCAGAAACTCAACAGCCGGAGACCAGGTTATCCACAGTGACCGAATCGGCTTGATGCTTCGCAGCTGTAGACCCGGGATGATGCTGATGTCACAATCTTCGCAGATAGCTAGCAGGTGATGATCTTAACTTTGATGTTCGCTGCTGATGACCGGGGGGATTCGTCCTTGATGATGATGGGGGAAGTCGCAATCCGGGGATCAAGAAACGACGGCCACGCTCCGGGATGTCTCAAGCTAGGCTAAGGTCCCAGGAGGTTGAGGTCCGAGCGGGCCAAAAACACCGGTTTAAATAGCCGCCAACTGGACCGCAGTTTGTTATAATGGAACACGTCGATTCTGATTGGCTGAGCCGTTTTGCTAAAATGAGCGCCGAATTTTCTGATTGGCTAAGCTTGTTGCTACCAGAATCACGTGACCGAGAGATCCTATCAGTTCCCACAGGGTCGTAAAAAGATGACAGGTGCGGCCATAAATCAATCAAAATCGCAACAGAATGATTTATGACTTTTCGCGTAGGATTGACAGAAATTAATGAAAAAATATACATTAGAAAGCTCTTATTAAATAGAAAGTGAAGATAATGAAGAGAAATCGCTAATCGGTAATCCCAAAGTACTTTTAGGGGTAAAACGCATAGCTGTCAAAGCTGTCACACGCTTGAGTGAACACGAACAATAGGCTCTGACCTCATAAATCTTGATGGCCTGTCAAAATGATGAGAAAAAGCTACCGCCCGCATCCCTCAGACCATCTGGCGCCCGCCTCAACACTGAGTGAGGCGCAGGTGGCTGTCAGACCAGCTTCGAAAGCGATGATTTATGACCCAAAAAGCTGCGCCTATGTTATTATGACTACTAGTATGACCAGACATTATATCTAGTATAGATTCTATGACTATTCGCAGAAAAAGGATAAAAATGCCCATTGCCCACTGTTAGTAGGCAAGTAAGTTTTGAGCCCATGTGCTAGCACGGGTTTGGAAAAAAGTGCGTCCTCATCACAAATGAGAATACAGTTTTAGTATTTCATAGCGTTTTCATTTGAATGCTACAATGTAGTTCTTTCCTTTTTACCCGATGAAAACAGGTATCTAGGC
>NIVC01005082.1:0-26780 GCA_002269645.1 Macrostomum lignano | reverse complement strand
GCCGGCACCGCCGCCGCTGTAGCCGCCGCACCGCCACCGGCGTTTGAGACTCGTCATCGGGTAATTAGCTCCTCCGCTGCCGCCACCGAAGCCGCCAGCAGTCCCAGCGCTGTCACAAATCCAGCCATCAGCCAGACTGCCGCCTCGACCTCCATCGTACATGTTACTTGGTGGTTTTTGCTGCCTTTCCCAGCCACCCGCGCGCCGCAGCCACCGACGTAAGAGTCTGTTTTCCTTCCAGCGGGGTTGTTGGATCCGGGCTGACCGTTCGCTCCTCCGTAGCCGTAGTATGGAGTGTCACCGGGTATCGAAGCCGTACCGGATGTTCCTCCGGAACCGGCGGCGCGCCTGAAATATTAACCATGGAGGGGTATATTTTACGAGATATTAGAGTCACTGATGGACAACCGAAGCAGAAGGACCCTAAAACTTAATTCGGTTACGGATTGCGACTACGGAGATCCTGCCTAGCTAGTGGCGCTACGGTTACGGATCAAGGACGGCTTAAGTGGAAGGACAGGAAACCTCGTTTTTGAAAAATGTTTGAAGGCAGGTTTCCTCCGAAAAAAATACACAGCGGAGATAGGAAGTTTTCATTTTTTCAGCACAAAAATTGTTTATTGCTTTTGATAGGAGGCAGATCCAGTGTTCGTCTTTTGATAATTTGCGCCTTTCTTATTGCTCTATTGATATTCATAAAGCTTCTCGTTCAGAAAAATCGGATTCTATGTTAATTTTTTTATTCTACCTACGTAGTCCAATTTTTCGTCGCTTTTTAGTGCAACCACCCAGCTTCCTTCTAGTGCATTGTGACAATAATGGCGTATCATTTGTGTACATATGTTACTCAGGCTCCACTTTATGGGCTTAAGTTGACGGGCCCATTGCGATGTTTTTTCCAACTTCTTTAAATTCGAATGAAACATTTACCACTAACAATACTACATTTCACTCTCATGGTCGCTGGGGGACAGGGCCGGGGTAGCAAGGGGTCTCGTACTGCAATGTGTTTTAGGCAGCTAAAGAAAAAATCTAAAAAAACATTCAACCATGTTTGATAGTCTCTATTGTTATTCATGTCAGAGATTCAGCAGGAAAAGTAGCCCCTTTTAGCAAGAATTCTTAGACTAGAAGCTTTGTTACATGTGCCTCAGCATTCCACCTTGATCATTGTCAGGCCCGATCACACACATACCGACAGAACATTTTTAGTGTATTGGATTAACAGGCATTAAAAGCATTACCATTAGTAGTGTAACAGGCGCCTCCACCACCGCCGGCGGCCAGAAGCAGTGTTGGCAAACCAGTCGTGTTAAATGTGTACACGAAGCTGCCTCCGCCTCCGCCAGCTCCTGTGTAGCCCCCCCCAGCTGAGCGATCCACCAGCACCGCCCTGCTGTCCGACAGCAATGGTCAGCAGGATACCGGCTGTCAGGCTGAAGGTGCCAGCGATGGCGGCTCCGCGACCGCCTGATTTGGCTGTGCTGGAGCCGCCGCTGGCACCGGCAGCTTTAATTCGGTAGCACCCGGTGGAGTTGATCAGCAGCTGCTGGATGGAGCCGGTCCGGCCGGTTCCGGTGTCTGAAATTTACGACTTCTGCTGTTAGGGAACTGTGCCAACGATCTTTTATTACTTTGGCTGGCGATAAAGTCAGGATCTTGAGCTTTGTCCACCATGTCAACAGCTTGCTTCTTTCTTGCTTGCTTCACACATTTTCTCGACTTTCCAGACAAGCCGAAGTGAAAGAGTAGAAATAAATGCTCACTTATAAAAGTCCTGTTGTCCCGAGGTCCCGAGCTTATCTTGTCGAACGTCCAGACCCTGGCTCCGGCCTCCGAGCCCAGCAGCCTCTGCACGCGAATACCGGACGAGTGGCCTTCGTACACCATGGCCATCTGGCAGAGCCCGATGCTCTCGTGAGCCACCGCCACCGAGCAGCCTCTCGACAGGCACCTCGTCACGCAGTCGATCTCGGAAGCCACCCCGGTCACATTGATCACTTCGCTGCTCACCGAGGCGTTGATGGTAACGGGCTCATCGACCAGGTAGTACTCTTGCTCAGGAGCTTGGCTGGCAGTCACGCAGGTGGCTGAAATCAGCAAATTAATTGGGAGTTCAGGGATATTTGGGTCAAAGTGAGTTGCGGAATGGATTAGGTATCTTACCGGTGGAGAGCAGGCTAAGTAGTACTATTTGCGAAATCATTTCAGTAAAGAAAACTAGGATTGAATATTATAAAATCAGGGTTAGTCTTGATTTGTATCGCCTTGAAAAAAGACTTGAACCCCTGCTTATTAGGAGAGCCTCACAATTTCTGTGGTGCGAGAATTTTGCTAAATAGCCTAAGTATACCACAAGGAAGGCAGGTAAACAACCTCTTCATCGCTATTTTTACCCTTCGTCAATACGCCAGCCTCTCAATCCTGTCAGGCTTCCCTGGCAGCTTTCAGCTTTTGTCTCAGTTTTTGCCAGTGAATTTGGGAGCCTCTTAAAACAAAAGCAAAGACCAGTAAGGCGGCAGGCGAGTCTTGCTGAGCAAAGAACAATGATCAGGAGTAGAAACTCTTGTTGGGTGTTGAGAAGTTAGAAGCATCTTCCTCCTCTTTTGGCGGGGGCCGGGTTAATAACTTAGAAGATCGCCTTGGCAACAAAGGCACTTGGCAACTAAATGGACGAGAGGGGCAGGAGGACAGGTGCTCAGCGTCAGCAGGGTAGGAGGCTTCTCTCCTCCCCTTTCAATTTTCTGCTGACTTTCAGACCCTTTTAGTTGAGCTGACAATACTCACTCAAAACACTTCTGTACTGCTTTTTAAGCACATTAAGCACAGGTTTTTTGAGAAACAGACTTTCCTAGAACCGAAGAAGTTGCTTCCTTAACCGATGTTCGGTAGTATGGCCCATGGCGACATTACTTGACAGAGAAGATTGTTAACCGCAAACATTTAACTTTAGCTTAAATAATTAAAATGGAACACCTCTGCGGCGTGTACAACGATTTTCAAATAACAATAAGAATCAGGTGTTAAAATTCTTTTGTGCAATGTTTATTTGTTATAAAGAACTGCATAGTGCACAAGCTGCGATCGAAATCGAACAAATCGGGTTGTTAATGATGCAGAGCTTAGAGAAATGGCAACATTTAAAACTTGCACAAGTAAACAACTTCTCTTGAATCTCCCTAATTGCATGTTGCACAACTTCCACTTTACACTGCGGGGCGTATATTACGTAATCACCACGCTGAGCGATAGGGTGTAACAGCAAAATTACAAATTCGAATTACACCCTCATGGGGAGGTCCGAGAGAAGTTGCTTACTGGCCCAAAGGGCCCAAATTAAATATCACAGATTGAAAAACCTTTTTTACTTTGTGAAAGAAAAATACAGCAAAAAAAGCAAAAAGAACAGGAGCAACTATGAAGGCAATTTCTAGCAGAAAGTACATGATGTTTACGAAGAAGAAAATGTACTAGTAGTAATAATAACCGTATGCATGTGCTATATAGAATTGTTGTGTCAGGTCACGGGTAGGGGGCTGAAGCCCAGCGGTCCAACGTGGCGCTCTGATGTGCCAGCAGCCCAGGCTCGATACCAAGTGCAGTCACATTAATTTGGGGCTGAATTGGAATCTCGGCTTGGCTCTGCTCCTGAAATTAACGTCTTTGAGGCCCAACCCCCAAGGCACAGTGAAGTGTACATGCCTAACGATAAATAAAGTCAGGGCCGCTGTAAACTCCTGTGTGAGTGTGTGCCTGTGCGTATGACTGCGTACGTATCCGCGGGCTTGTGTGCCTGCTCAGGGGATTCGGCGGAATGGGCGCCAGTAATGGCTCTCGCCGGTTGTGTGCCAATGTCGCGCCTAAAGTGCGCCAGGCTACACACAACCGCCTGCCTCTAACTAACTAGAAATCTTACTTAGGCTGGTAAATAACATTGACAAAAACGTTCGAATTCTCAACCCAAAGTTGTTTTATCATCAAAACTGTTCAATCGCAATCCAGGACCGACTGCACCTTGACGAAGCCCTGGTCGCTGCCGGTGTTGCCGCCGCTGATGGCGGCGCAGCCGCGGCCGCCGCAGAAGGAGCCGCCGCCTCCGCCACCGTGATTGCCAGCGGCGCCGCCACCGCTGAAGCCGCCGCCTCCGCCGCCGCCATTGTCGTTCGTGGGGGTGCTGCCGCCACCGCCGCCGCCTCCGAACCCTCCGGTTCCGCCGTTATAGTTGGTGTTAACGGCTCCGCCGACCCAGCCGTCAGCCAAGCTTCCACCGTGGTCGCCGTCGTGCTGCGTGGCTTTAGCGTTGGTATTCTTGCCAAACCAGCCGGCGCCGCAGCCGCCGGGGTAGTAGTCTTCGTCATTATTATCAGAATTGCTGAAGCCGCCTGACCGTTGCTGCCGCCGTAGCCAGAGTAATCAGAATCCCCAGCAACTGAGTTCGTGCCTCTTTCGTCTCCTGAGCCATCAGCACCTGAATTTTGAAACACGACAGGAGCTTTAACTTTGATAACTGACTACTAATAGTAAGTAGTAAGCTTGTAAATAACCAATCAATCAATAAGTCAATCAATCAATCAACCAATCCATCAATCAAAGGTTAGGGCCATAGTCATTGCTTTTGCTCATTCTCCTCTAGCTGTACATACTTTAAATTTGCTCAGTCACTCGTTCGTTAAATAATTCAACCCTGATGATGTCAAATAATGAGTCCTAATCAAGAAAATAATTGTTAATTATCTCTTTAATTTTTTTTAATCCGCTTCATTCTTCTTTGATAACCAATGCTCGCGTTCGCATGAAGGCTCTCATCTCAAACAGGTGATTCAGCAGTCAGACGAGACCCTGCTCTGGCACTTACCAGCGTCATAGTAGCAGCCACCGCCGCCTCCGCCAGCAGCTAGCAGCAGCAGCGGGTTGCCAGAGGCGTTGACAGTGTACACAAAGCTGCCTCCGCCGCCACCTCCGCCGCCATCACCGCTAGCGGGGCCCCCCTGCTGTCCGACAACAATGGTCAGCAGGGTGCCGGCAGTCAGGCTGAAGTTGCCTGCCATGACAGCTCCTCGACCGCTCGGTTGTCGAGCCCCGGGACTCCCGCTGGCACCGGCAGCTTCAATCCGGTAGCAGTGGGTGGTGTCGATCAGCAGCTGCTGGATGGTGCCGTTTCTACCGGTGCTGGAGTCTGGAAGATGGAGTTTAGCATAGAGAGATAAATATTCGCAGATCTAACGAAACTTTGGAATTTTGCAGAAGTCCTTACTGAGAAACTCAATGCTGAAGTTTAGGTGAATTAGCGGTGCGTCGAACGTCCAGACCCTGGCTCCGGCCTCCGAGCCCAGCAGCCTCTGCACGCGACTCCCGGACGAGTGGCCTTCGTACACCATGGCCATTTGGCAGAGCCCGATGCTCTCGTGAGCCACCGCCACTGAGCAGCCTCTCGACAGGCACCTCGTCACGCAGTCGATCTCGGAAGCCACCCCGGTCACATTGATCACTTCGCTGCTCACCGAGGCGTTGATGGTAACGGGCTCATCGACCAGGTAGTACTCTTGCTCAGGAGCTTGGCTGGCAGTCACGCAGGTGGCTGAAATAGCAATTAATTGGGAGTTCAGGGATATTTGGGTCAAAGTGAGTTGCGAAATGGATTAGGTATCTTACCGGTGGATAGCAAACAAAGTATTATTAGTTGCGAAATCATTTCAGCTAAAAAAGTTCTACGAGTAGTTCGGAATGGAATAAAAATTTTAAGATTTTTCGTAATCTTATCTGTTTCGTCTCTTGCTGTTAAATTTACTTTTTTATACCAATTGAAAAGTTTCTCCTCCTCCTTGAGAGAGTGGCGTCCATATTTCCGTGAGAGGCGTCAGCTAAATAGTCAAAATGCTTGGACCACAATGAAGACGCAACCCTCTCAGCGAATCAATAAGCCAGCCTTTCTCAAGCGCTGCATTTGCTGTCTGAAGATGCACGCCTGCTTTATGTTTCCTGTTCCTATTTTTGACAGCGGCTGGGACTAACTTGGGAATAAAAACAAAAGAAATATTTTCTACAGAAGTAACTTTAGCTTGAGTTGTTGGACCAGTAACTAAGGGTGACGGGATGAGTCGAGTGGCTTTGGGAGAAAGATCGAGAGTAGGAGCTACTTGGCTAGGAAGTTGAGAAGCTGACACGGAGATGGAAAGCGTCTTCATTCCTACTCTTCTGTAGAGGTGGGGTAAACCTGACTCAGAAGGCGGCACAAACAATTAAAGCGCTTGACACAACGCGATAAAATAGACAACTCCGATGTATACACGTAAAAACAGCCACAGAGTGCCGACAGGTGGTGTTTAGGCGTCAATTGGGCAAAACTCTCTGGTTCTTGACTAATTTTTCCTAGTTTCCCAAGAAGGGTAGCACTTCCCGCTCGGTACACTTCAGCAACCTCCCTTTTCTCATTTTTCAGCTCTTTTCCTTTTAAGTGTTCACTTGAAGAGCCGCCGCTAAAGCTCAGGGTAGGCAGGAAAAACATTGATTGCGTATACATAAATGTACGTATTTTTGCAAGTGTATATTGATTCCAAACTTATGTTATTAAAGCTGTCTGAAAAAACATTAGCTACTTTTTTCACTTCATGAAGCCAAAAATACGATGTATTGTTAAATGCTAATTATCTCTAGATGGGCCGCTCGTTGAATTCTTGCGTGACTATATAATCAATGTCGACAGTTTTCGGTTCTGCTTCCACTTCATCATTAATAGGAGAGCGCTTGGCCTTGAAGCTAGTGGGGTCGCAGCCTATAGTGTGGTTAGAGCTTCGGACTCACGACTGAAAGGTTGGGGATTCAATTCTCGACCCACTCGGTCTCTACCCACAATTTGTGTCCTTGAGCAAGATACTTAACTCTGCATTGCTTCAGTTCACCCAGTTGTAAAAAGGTTACCTTAAAACCACTGAAATGGCACGGCTCCGCCGATAAGGCGCAAGCCTGGGCTACCCGGCACGGCCTAACCATTAGCACTGCTAAGACGATGGCCATTATCTTCACCAGGAAGCGGAAGTGGAGCATGCGGAACCTCACCATCTATGGTAAGGACATCCCCTAGTCAAGGAAACAAAATATCTAGGTGTGACGCTCACTCACGATCTGCGTTGGACTTAACCAAGCACGTTGGGCCTACCTGGGGACAATCTCCCAAGACGGTCAGGTGGATCTACACTGGCATCATTCGACCCAGTATTACCTACGCATGTGTTATCTGGTCCAGTGCGTTGGAGTTGAAGACTGTGCGGGACCGGCTGTACCAGCTCCAGGGTACATCTGCCGTGCCATCACCGGTGCCTATCCATCCACCCCTTACGAGGGCCTTAACACCATCCTCAGCATGCCTCCGCTGCATTTGTTCATTAGAGCTGAGGCGATGAAGGGTGCCACGCTTCTCAGTTGTGATAAATTTATTGCTAACACCCCCTCGGGCTTCATGCCCGAGAAGACTCTCATCCCACATCTAGACTACATCCGTCGCGATCTTCAACACATCCACCTCAATTTAGACGAGGTGGACTGCAAACCCCCACTTTCATCCTCAGGAAGGGCTTCAAGTTCAACCCTTCCGCCGCGAGGGAGCCACCCGCTGGACGTGGGCAGGAGAAGCCAGGGTATTCACTGCTTCACTGACGGATCCCTGTGTGACGGTCTCGCGGGCGCGGGCATCGCCATTTTCCACTAGGGTGAGGCGATCTTACAAGAAAGTCTTCATCTTGGTGAGAATGTCTCGGTTTTTCAATCCGAAGTTGGAGCCATCAACCAGTGCGCTGAGCAAATTTGCACAAAGCTGGTATCAGCAGCTTTGACATTTATTTTTATTCTGACAGCCAGGCTGCTACTAAGGCCTTGTCTTCCATCAAGCTCTCAACCAAATCAGTTTCAGACTGCTTCAAAAGCTTGCAGACCCTAGCGATTCTCAACAGGATCAATGTTATCTGAACACCAGGCCATAGCAACATCCTCGGCAATGAGCTTGTGGATCAACTCGTTAAACGGGTTGCACCCCGGTGGAGCCAACGCCCAGTCAAGTTACCTTCTCCGAAGTCATCAGTCAATCGCGCCATTCAAGATTGGCTGAATCGCCAGCACCAGGTCCACTGGGACAGCTGCTCCGAATATCGGCAAACACGAATTGCAATGCCTGTCATAAACCGGAAAGTATCCGAATATCTAATCTCCTTAAGTAAAACTGACATCAGGGAGATGTGCATGGTCATCACTGGCCATGGCTTCTTCCAGAGACATATTTCACTGCAAAGTGGTTGCTCCCCTATCTGCCCATTCTGTGATCTAGAGGAGGAAACCTCGACGCAACCACGTCACTTTCTGCCCGCACTTCAGCGAGGCGCGAAGGCGTCACCTCGGTCACCCGCTAAGGCTGGACGAGCTCACCACTCCGGACCGGATCCGTGACCTGCGCGCATTCGTTCGAGATTCTGGGCGGATGAAGATCGCAGACGCCGCCACTCTTGCCAGCGCTTCTGCTGCCGGCGAGGGGTGGGCGCAGCCCCAAGGCTAACGCCTTTCTGCTTTTAGCTTGGGGTTGCGATAGGGGCCTCGCAGCCTAATCGCGGCGCTCTGCCCCCCGTCGGTAGTTAATGGCACGGCTCATTGGTTTTATGAATCTATTTTGCCATTCTTGTAACAACATGTGAAACAGAGATGATAAAATAGATTCACAAAACCAAAGACTCGAGCTTTGCCATGCATTTTTATGATTTTTAGATACAGGAAATGTACATATACGGTGAATAAAAAATTAACACATAATCCTAGTTAATTTTTTGAACAAAAAGCTTTATGAATATCAATAGAGCTATAAGAAAGGCACAATTAACATATCAAACGATGAACATTGGATCTGTCGAAAGCAAAAACAATTTTTGTGCTGAAAAAATCAAAACTTTCTATCTCCATAGCTAGTGCATTTTTTTGGCAAAAAGTGGCCCATGAAGCTTCAGAACCTTTCCCATGAAACGTGAGTGTTGCGTCCTGTATATACGTTGCTTTAGTTGTCCTTGTTCTGCGCCTAGCTAATGCTTTTTTCAGTGAGTTTTTACCGCAGATATCCATTCCTGCAGGCTAAAGCTTCAACCTCATAAATTGGAAACGTTGAAATTTTCATGATAGCTATTTTTTTTATTAAGCAAAATTTTTCAGCTTAAGAATTATTCAACCTTATTTAATTATTTTTGATATGTTTTATCCAAATGCATGCAATAAATACCAATTTAGGAGCTGGAGTGATCTGGATATTCTAAAAAAACAAGATAATTTCGTACGATTTTTTGATTTCTTCCAGATTAGAATGATATAAAATGATACAGTTCGTTACAAAATCCCCATGTACAAGTAAAATAAGAACGAATAAATTCGCTAGAACCAACAGAGCAATTCTGCGACTAAACAAGAAGACAAAAAATCATTCGAAATGAAATCACGAAAGCAACGCTTGCTAACGGCCCTAGCACTGCTGCTATTGCTCGCAGAAGGACCTGTTTATGGCCAGCCTGACACTGCTCCGCCCCAAGCAACTCCTGCACCTACATCCGGCACCAATGAGACCAAGGCAAAAAATGCGGGGCAACCGCCGCCTAACGTTCGCCTGCCGACCGGAGTGAAGCCACTACACTGTGCAGTCACCCTGGCGCCCTACATCTACGGGAGCAATGCCTTGGAGTTCTACTTCATCGGCTCCATGCAGGTGAGACTCAGCATCGAAGACTCAACTAGCAACATCAAGCTGCACTCGGCGGAGAACATTAAACTCACCGCAGCGGATTTTCGGGTCTACGACAGCTGCTTAGACATAAACTACGCAATCGCCAACTGTGTGTACGACAGCGATAGTCAGTGGTACAGCATCGACCTGTGTGCGACAGCGATAGTCAGTGGTACAGCATCGACCTGTGTGCGCCGCTGCCAGCGAACAGCACCAACATCGTGATCGAGATCCCACGCTTCAGATCTCCGCTTCGATCTGGTTTGCGAGGCTAGTACCTGAGCTCGTACACCGAGAAGAGAACCACAAAGTACCTAGCGACGTCCCAGCTTCAAGTATCTCACGCCAGGATGGTGTTTCCGTGTTTCGACGAGCCCGCATTCAAGGCCAGGTTTGACATCAGCATTGTCAGAGAGAAGGGTTTCACTGCGCTCAGCAACATGCCATCGAAACGAGTTACCAAAGCCAGGGCCAGCAATTGGTTCAGCGAGATGAGCGACTCGGATCAGGTAGAGATCAGGTAGAAAAGGAAGACTTTGAGACCACTCCCATCATGTCCACGTACATTCTTGCGTTCGTTGTTTCTCAGTTCGAATACATTGAAGACACGGATTCTCAGATGCGAACGTACCGCACTTATGTGAGACCAGAGCTTCTAAACATAATGAACTTTTCACAGGACGCGCTAAAGAATCTAACTCTGTTCTTCGAATCCTACTTTGATGTTCGATTTCCGCTGAAAAAAAAAGACCAAATTGCTGTTCCTGATTTTCCTTCAAGGGGCATGGAAAACTGGGGTCTAGTTGTCTATCGTGAAAGTTACGTTGCCATTGACAACCGAAAAGATAGGGCCTTCAACTACCAGTTTAGTGGACTTCTTGTCAGTCACGAGGTCGCTCACATGTGGTTTGGAAACTTAGTCACTCCTCAATGGTAGGACGACCTGTGGCTGAACGAAGGATTCGCTAGTTTCGCGCTAACCATTGGCGTGAACAACATTCGACCGGATTGGGATTTTGATGCTCAGTTTGTTGCGACTTATAAGCTGAAGACGATGGAAACAGATTCGCTGGCTAACAGTCATCCGATTTTCTTCGAAGTCAAGCAACTGATAAATATCTACCAAAACTTCGACTCAATCACTTACTTTAAAGGTGGAATGATTCTCCGCATGCTTCACGGCTTCGTCGGTGACGAGGTCTTTCGCAAAGGTGTCGGAAACTACTTGCGTCAGAACAGCTACGGAAACACATTCCACACCGCTCTCTATGACAGTCTGACCCGGCAGTACTCCGAGTCCACAAACAAGTCTCTCGACGTCGGCTCAGTGATGGATCGCTGGATCAAGCAGATGGCTACCCCGTGCTCAACTGTTTCGTCACTGCGACTGGACGTCTCACACTGACGCAGAACCACTTTCTCTGGAATGCCAGTCAAGTTCCGAGCTACCTGAGCGACTACAACTACACGTGGATCATCCCTGTCACCATGGGAACCAAGCGGAACCTCACCTCGGGAACTCCTGAGGACGTGTCGGGCTTTGTGAACTGGATGACCGAGAAGGAGCAGTCCTTCGAACTCGACAGCTCGGCCGATTGGTATCTGCTCAACCTTCGCTCGTCCGGCTTCTACAGAGTGAACTACGACTTGAACAACTGGAAGCGGCTCATCGATCAGCTGGTCTCGAATCACACGGTGTTCAGTCCGCAGGACAGGGCTCGTCTGCTCGATGACAGCTTCGCTCTGGCCAGTGCCGGCTATCTGGACTACAGCATTCCGCTCAACATGACCAAGTACTTGAAGAGGGAGACGCACTTTGCACCGTGGTCGGCCGCTCTATCGAAGATTGGCTACCTGCGCTCGATGCTGCAGTCACGGCCTTCTGAATACGGACCGCTGAATGCGTACATGCGAGATCTACTCGAGGGAGCCTTCAACGATGTCGGGCTTGAAAACAAAGACACGGACACCCACCTGACTAAGCTGAAGCGAGAGCTTATCACTTCGTCGGCGTACAAATACGGATTGGCGAGCTGCAAAGATGCCGCGAAAGCGAAGTTCAGAGAATACGTGAATTCCGGGTTTCGGTCGCTGATCAATCCTGATTTTAGACCAGCTGTTCTCTGCGAGGGGGCTGAAGGGAGTTCTCAGGAGGAGTGGGACTCACTCAGCAAGACCGTTTCTCACCTAGGCACTAAGATCGACATCATCCCAGGTCTTGCCTGCTCTAGCAAGCCATCGATTCTTGAGCATTACCTCCAACATCCAGCTAATGACAGCCATTTTCGAATGCAGGAAATGGCCTTTGCGCTTGAAAGCATGGCCAAGAATCCTAATGGATTACAGACTTTCTGGAACCACTTGCAGAAGAATTGGAGGAATGTAAACAGTAAAATTCCAAGTCCACTCATGCAGTCTGATGTCATAAGCTACCTGGGCATTTTCAGCGATTTGGAGCACTACACGGAGATCTTGAATTTCAAAAAGCAAAACAAGGAAAATCTGAAGAAGTTCGGTCGCGCGCTGGCTCAGTCTCTTGAGAAAGTGCTCATCAACGCCAAGTGGAGGATAGAGAGCCTACCGAGGATCAAAGCCTGGTTCGCTGAGAACGTCGAGGAAGTCGAAAATAAAGTTTGCAGAATCGCAAAAATGTGAAGTGGATAGACTTTCTAAAAATTTAAAAATCTTAGCTGAAAGAAAATAAATATCGCTTGAAGTTAAGATTGAAGCAAATTATTGGCTTTGCAGTTAGTAACTTTTGACCTACTTGTCCTGCAATTCACATCGGAATACACATCGGAATGGGCCGAATATTTTGGTTCGTATTTTAATGATGCAGGATTTTTTAAATTAAAAATCAAAAGCGCAAAAAGGCAGGAATCACTACTAGTTCTTGTAATTAGGTAGTAGTAAACAGAACGCACGCGACAAATTTTTTTGTTTTTTTATTTTTATTTTTCTTCAAGTTAACTGCTCGCAAGACACTTTTATATAGTAAAATGTTAATTAGCAAGGTAGTGGGTTAGAATTAGAAGCACGCATAGGATAGAGAGGGACAACAGGCAGCCAATATATTCACTCACTTTAAATATATTGGTACAACAAATGCTTAAGGGTGGACAAGTAAACAACCGATTAAAAATTAATAGATAAATAAACAATAAATTACTACTGGTGAACACTTAGATTAAAGCGAATAAAACCGACTCACACTACTGATCAGTAGGATATCGAGGGAAATAAAAAAATATTAAATAATTTTGCATTTTATTATTTATTTTTCATATCGGCAATTTGCATTTAGAATCCGCAACCGAGGACACAAAATGAACACACCACCAAGATAATAATGCAAAGAAAATATAAACTAACTCTACTACTCAATAATAAAGTTTTTTATTTTTTAAACAAAGCAAGCGAACAACAAGCTGAGGACACAATAAAATATTTGCCAACGGAAAATTTCACAGCCTAAAATTAACAATATAATACGAGTACAATATAAGGTGTGATTCTAATAAAACATTAACTGAAAGCAACCTATATACTATAAACATTTAGATTAAATTAACTCAGAGGATACAGAGACACTCTCAATCGCTAAAAAAACCCGGGATAGACTACTAAGAGTAGAAAAAAAGCTTGACAATTTAAAAAGAGAAATAGAAAGATGCAAGCACAACAAAGATATTTTAAAAAGTTAATAAATAGGAAACAAGGATGACAGCTATTTACAGGTTAAAGTGCATCAGAGTAGACAAAACAGAACGAATTCATTGTGTCTGGTTTTATGCAGTTGCTAAAGTTCCTGTTCTGCCATCGAATGCAAAACAAACTAACAGCCCTCAGAAGGGCCGTTTTAACATTACACTGACCACCAAGCAAAATTTACCCAACTTTTTTCATTTATAACAATCATTTTTGCACTTCAAACTAGCATTAAAATATCATAATTGACCCTAAAAAGGGCCGTTTGAAAAAAACCCAAAACCGACAAAAACAGAATGGAAACTAAAATATAAAAATAATACAAAGCAAGCGATTTTTATTCATACATACACAAACACTCGTTACCCTGTCTTATTTTGATTTATGGCTTTTTCATTTGGATATTTTTATCAATTTTACTTTCAACTTTACTGAATATACAACGATCAACAATAGGAGTGCAGAGTAAGACTATTTAAGCTTGTTTAAACAAAAAACTGGAGTCATATTTAAACAGATCGAGCGTCTAACTAAATCAAAAAAGCAGAATAACAGGAGAAAGCGGAGAGCAAAGCCAGCACATCACACTTGGGTAAGATGTAACCGTGTGTACTAAAATTAAAAAAAAACAGCTCATACTACTGTGATTATACTACTTAGCTTAGATAAAGAATTAAAACTGAAATAAACAATTTTTGTAAGAGTATATATTATTTTTCTTTACCAGCGATGCTACTTCAAGTAAGCATTTGATGTACGCTCCTGTTTTTGTATTCAAGAGTGCGAGACAAAAAAACTGACAGCCACGAAAAGGGCCGTTTTAATAGTACACTGACGAAAACTAAATTTCATGCTTAGTTATAGAAAATAAAACTGTTGTATTAAAATTGGACCACCAAACGGCGAAGACAATTACGAGGGTTGATATCAATAATATTAATTGTTTCCATAGCAACCGCACCACAATTCTATTGCAACCCGAACAACCAGACTATTGGGGTACAGGTTGCGCCCCTAGCAACCAGACTGCATTGGGGTAATTGGGGTTTGGGTTCTGGCCCTAGCAACCAGACTGCACTGGGGTACAGGTTGTGCCCTAGCAACAATACTGCACTGGGATACAGGTTGTTCCCTAGCAATCATACTGCACTGGGGTACAGGTTGTTCCCTAGCAATCATACTGCACTGGGGGACAGGTTGTGTCCCTAGCAACCATACTGCACTGGGGGGGGGGTAGGTTGTGTCCCTAGCAACCATACTGCACTGGGGGACAGGTTGTGTCCCTAGCAACCATACTGCATTGGGGTACAGGTTTCAGTCCCTAGCAACCAGACTGCATTGGGGTATAGCTTGCGCGTCCCTAGCAACCATTGCATTGGGGTACAGATTTCGTGTCCCTAGCAACCAGACTGCATTGTGGCATAGCTTGCGTGTCCCTAGCAACCACAAAAGAAGCGTGTCTAGAACCGCAGCTGAAAAAGCGTCTCTGGCAACCGGACAGCAACTAAAGAGTTCATTTAGCGCACCTTAGCAACCAGTCAATCAAGTTCGCAAAAGCATATTCATAGAAGCGTTTTCCCAGTCTAAGCAGCGTCCCTAGCAACCAGAATCACGGATCCATCCAGGCCGTGTTGCAGCCGGTGCACCCTGGGATCCAGCGGCCGATTCTCAGCGTCCCTCAGCCTGCCAAAGGCGGTCAGGTACAGCTGCATGTACTTGTCGCGCAAGCGCCTCTCCTCAGCTTGAGCAGCTTCAGTTTGAGCAGCCAGCCTGTTAGTGCGCTGGCCAAGCTCGCTGAGCTCTTCCCGAACTCGACCGACTCGATCCGATTTCTTCTGTCGGCATTTCGACGCGGCTAAACGATTTTTGCCGCGTTTGCGCACCTCCTGCAGTACGGCCTGCTGCTTGCGATTGTAGCACTGCAGCAGGGCTAGAAATTTCTGATGACTACAGGTGACAACCTCGTTATAGGTTAGCTTGACTCCTGCCGCCACTAGCCTAGCCGGGTCTTTGTTCCGGTACATGGCCGAGCGCATGTCTCTAGAGTCGTAGTTGTCCTCGTAATCTTCGTAATCCTGATAGTCGACTTGTTGCTGCAGCAGCCGAGGCGCTTCAGCCAGGTAAATACCGGATTTACTGTCGTCCTCAGCGGCGTCGCTGTTGCCTAGCAACGGTTGCCAAGGCGCAGCAGCGTCAGCCGAAGCGGCGTAGGTGTGATTGTGAAGCATAGCGCGTAGGCCAGCCTGAAAAAATGAATATTGTTTACAGGTGTGTAAGTTTTATTATAGGCAGGATGCTGTGTGCATTGTCGGCATTGTCGCACAACCGGCGAGAGGTATTACTGCCCATTCGGCCGACTCCCCTAAGCATTCAGGGGAGTCGATTCTAAACGATTCTAAAACGACGAGAAGATTTTTGGTCTGGGTACCGTTTTAATCGGGAAGGGCTTTAATTGCACGAGCAGAGCCAAGCCGAGATTACAATTTAGCCCCCAAATTAACGTGACTGCACTTGGAATCGAGCCTGGGCCGCTGGTACATCAGAAAATTCTATATGCCCCGTTGAAAAAATTGTTTAGGTAACTCGTTCAAAAAGACTTAACAGCGAGTCAGACATTTCTGTTTTCATTTTTTATAAAGGACTCCCATGCTCAAGGCTTGGTCCATAACAAGCAAGACGAGCAGCGTCTTTTCTACTCAAATATTCGATACAGTGCACACTTAAATACTGGGTATTTTGTCGGTAGCCTACAGTCTGACTCACTCAGTTCTTCAACCAGGCTTTAAAAGTGCGCTGCAACCCCATATGGTCCAAAACTATGTGGTTCCATATGGGACTGAGAGCTCAATATGGTCCATAAAAAGGGACTCTGAAAGCCCCATATGGTCCATAAAAAGGGACTCTGAAAGCCCCATATGGTCCATAAAAAGGGACTCTGAAAACCCCATATGGTCCATAAAAAGGGACTCTGAAAGCCCCATATGGTCCATAAAAAGGGACTCTGAAAACCCCATATGGTCCATAAAAAGGGACTCTGAAAGCCCCATATGGTCCATAAAAAGGGACTCTGAAAGCCCCATATGGTCCATAAAAAGGGACTCTCAAAGCTCCATATGGTCCATAAAAAGGGACTCTCAAAGCCCCATATGGTCCATAAAAAGGGACTCTGAAAGCCCCATATATGGCCCCTACCCTAAAAGTGGCACCCCAAACCAACTTACACACTCCTCAGTTTTAAATCCTTCCGATTGGTCGCCGTCCTCAGACTTTGGCGGCATCAGCATTGCTGACATCATTTGACCTTCGCTGTCCGTCCCAGCCGCGCCCGAAATGTCAACGGCAGGTTCGTTCAACAACCCCATAAAACTATCGGGATCAAATCCCAGCTGATCCAACTCGCCAAGCGGAAACAGCTGATCCAATTCGGCATTGATTTGCAACTCCGACTCGCTCAGATGCTCGTCTCCATTGTTAGCGTCGGATTCTAAACCAGCCTGCCACCACAGAGATGAAGATGTGGTCGATTGCGGCGGACTCTGACTGCCGTTGCTGCTACTACTCATAGTAGTCAGCGGTTTCGGTAACACAGACACTCCGGCAGCTGCACCGCCTCCTAGCATTAAATCTTTCGAATCCGGCTGTTGATAGAATGCCAAAGCAACCGTGTCCTGATCGTTCCACATTGAGTTAGTCGAAGTTGACGGCGACCAGCCCACAATGGTGCTGGGATAAGCCGCCTGCTGCTGACGCAGAGCCAGAGGATTAGCGGCCAGCCAATCGGAGATGCGGTCGGATTTGCTGCTTAGGCCGCCAATTAGAGCCAGGTCATGAGGCAGCTGCGGCAGCATAGCGGCGTCCTTGGCAACGCCTGGCAACGGCTGGCTAGCAGCGGAGAACTCATCCCAGGGTGCTTGGCCGCCGCCTCCAGTTAGCGACAGAATCACAGCCAGCGACAGTACAAACAGCTCTTTGCCGTTGGCGCCGGCGTGACTGCTCTGGTCTGCGCCGCTGCCATTCGGCATAGAAGCATCCGACACAGACTCGCTTGTACTAGCCGTCTCCATGGCAACTAGACTGATCGATTTCTCTTTCTTTACCATCGGTGGCAGATGAAATGGCAGCTTTGAATTATGATTACTAGCTGTTGGCGACGATAGCGGGCCGCCGGTGCGACGGCGCTTGCGAGACTGCTGGTGCAGCAGGCTGATGGAGGCTGGGGAACTGCTGCCGCTGTTGCTATGGTTACCCTGGTAACTACTAGGCCACTGCTCGCTAGATAATGGAGAACCGCTAGCAGCTGGCATGGCCTCAGAAGTAACAGAGGCGGCTGAAGCAACCGCTGCTGCTGCGTGCATTGTCGGGTGCCTACGAAGGGCCTGCGTACTTGCTAGCGGCGGCATGAAAACAGATATTTTAATAAATTGTTACAGAATAGGATCCTATTTAATTCTTACTGTTAGTAAAAATCTAAATTAATATTCACTTAGAACACTGAAAATTAAGTATAATAGAAAAACAGCTTGTAGTGCTTAGCAATGTTGAAGATGAGGTAAGCATACAGCTTCGTTAATTTAACTCTAAGAATGAATTAATAAATAATGAAAATGAATAACTTCGCAATGCAACTACATAGGTAGAATTAGAATTCCACTTTAGCTACAGATATGGCTATAAAAAGTTATGGATACTTTTTAGAAGTTTTTGGCAAAGCATATGTATACAGTTAAAAGAACACATATTTCCCATATCTAGAAATACCACTCAACTGACACTTAAAAGACCATTGAAGCTGTTCAGTTGATGGGAGTAGGATAGTAGAAATAAATGAATATTGCCAGTTTCCAAGTAAGGGGAACTCTTAATCTCTAGGATTTAGAACTCAAGCAATGGAGATTTTCAATGTCATGTCCCCCTTGTGGTTGGGTGGTAGGGGCTAAAAGGTTAATGTTTTCACTTTCAATGGGAGCTTCTAGTCCCTAGAGTTAGGAACTAGGATAAAGTTTGGATAGTAGAGGCTAAATTTAAGATTGAATGTTTTCACTTTCAATGAGAGAGGAGCTCTTAAACCCTTAGAATTGGGGACTCAAGCAACAGACAGAAAATTTTAACACTACATGCTCTTTGGGGTTAAAATGGGAGGGAGGCTAAAGTTAAGATAATTTTCACTTTTAATATAAGGGAAGCTTTCTTGATAAATGAATATTGCCAGTTTCTAAGCAACAAAGATTTTTAATGCCATGTCCACAATGAGATCAGATTGGAAGAAGGCAAATGAGGCTTATTGAAAACCCATTGATAAGCAAGCCATTGCTCTCACAGAATATCTCAGCAAGAATTGCATATTTTATTACTTTAATCACTCAAACATTATAAAAAGAGATATGTGAAGAGAGAGATGGCAAAGAGGAAAGAACACAAAGAAAGAAGGAGAAGAGAAGATAGGGGAAGAAGAGGGAGGAGGGGAAGAGAAAGGGGAGAGGAGAGAAAAGGGGGCATAGAAAAGCAAAAGGAGAGGGCAGACAAAAAGGAAAAGAAAAGGAGAGAACAGTCAAAAAGGCTTATGTTAACATAAGAAGTCATTATAAAATGCAAAGCCAATATAATAAACTTTTTTTCTATTTTTTATTCATCTTCTTTATTTAGATATAATTGAAATTCTGACAAAATTCTTATTTTTATATTTTTTGAATAAGTTAGCTTTGTTGTCTTAAATAGTCAATAAACAATAAACAACTTAAAATACTCCATTTTTTCTATAGGAAAAAAAGAATTAAAGAGAATAGAAAAAATAGCAAAAATCTAAAATGTTTTTGTCACTAATGCACATTTTAAGGCATAGAGCTAACTTTATCAATAACCTTGCAAAGCCTTGGCCATTCTAGCTATATTTGTTTTTTTATTAATAGATATAGGTTAAAAGCTAAAATATTTTAGCATAGAAATTAGTGGAATAACAACAACAACAGAACAGAGTACGCTGTCAGTTCGCAAAAGCAGCGTCAGATGGCGCGCTTCGAAGCTTGGGCGCGAACAAAGGCCGCACCGCCGGCAGAGTCCGGGGCGCCGGCGTCAGCCAGCAGACAGTCGACGTAGCGCCGAGTCCTCGCCTGTCCCCGCCGGTAGGGTGCCTGCAACGTAAGTAGCAGCACCTCCTGCACCGGCTCCGGACAGTAGGCCTCGGCGCGGATGACGTGGCCTGCCAGCTGGAGTCGCCGACGGCGCAGCAAATCGCTAGGACGGGCCAGGCCGGCGCGATGATAGAGCGCCGTGTTGGTGACTCGCTCGTTGCCGATTTTGAAGGCGGCGCGCAGCAGGCCAGCGTGCGCGACTTGAGCCTCGAGCGAGTCTGTCAGCGTCCAGGTCTCGGCGTTGTATAACAGGACGGTCTCGATCACCGCCTGGAACAGCGCCGCCCTCTGGCGGTCCGGTAGGGCCTCGGACTGCAGGAATGACCTTATAGAACGAAAGGCAGCCCAGGCAAGTCCTCGGCGACGCCGCAGATCCTCGCGGACGTCGGGAACCAGACCGCCGAGGTAGACGAACTGCTGACATCTTGGAAGCTCACTCGCCTGTCCGTCAGCGCCTCGGCAGAAGATTGCAGCCTCGGTGTCGTCCGGCACGCATAGCACGACGGTCTTCTGCGTGTTGACCCCCAGGCCGACGCTCGCCGCAACGGCAACCAGCCTATCCAGCTGTCGTTGGGCGCCCTCGACGGTCGAGGACAGCAGGGCGAGGTCATCGGCGTAGCCAAGCACGCTGAGCCGTCTCTCCGCTTGGCGTCGACCCACGCGTCGCCGCAGCAGGAAGCCGTCGTCGTTGGAAGGCAGAGCAGTCCGTAGCACCCAGTCAAGCACCAGAATAAATAGGAACGGCGCTAGCGTATCTCCCTGGAGCACCCCGGAGGATGTCTCGAAGAAATCCGATAGGCCGTCCGGTGTTGAGACAGCAGCCGTCGTGCCGTGGTACAGCGCCATGACAGCAGAAATCAGCAGCTCTGGCACGTTGTACGCACGGAGCACCTCTGGGAGCACGTCCCTCACGACCGAGTCGAAGGCCTTCCTGAAATCGACGAAGATCAGGATCAGGGTCAACTGGCGGATGCGCGCCTCCTCGATGACTCGCCGAAGAGCCAGGATCTGCGTCACTGTGCCGCGATGGGGCCGGAATCCGTTCTGCTCAGGCGCCGCCCGCCGAGCTGCTGCTGCGCTGGCCCAATTGGATCTTCCGGGTGGCGCCGGGGACCATGAGGCTCACCAGCATCGAGCCCCAGCCGTACCAGAGGGCACGCTTCGGGTCGGGACGCTGAACTGCCGCACTCTCAAGGCCACATGGCGGAGAGGGCTGCTGGCGAGGCTAGCGCTCGACCTCAGCTGTGATGTCATCGCACTACAGGAGGTGTCTATCAGAGCCGACCCCGGACTTCACTGTGAGGACCTGGGCGCCGGGTGGACACTCTGGTACACCTCAGCGGATGAGCGAGGCCGTGGAGGAGTTGAAGCGCTGATCGGACCGAGGCTGCAGCAGAGCTGTCGCTGCGTCGCCCTGTCTTCTCGGCTGCTTCGGGTCGACGTCCGGCTTCGCGGCCGGAACGCCCGCCTGTTCTGCGCGTACGCGCCGCCTGCTACCCGCTCCGATGAGGCTCAGGCCTTCTTCGAGCAACTCTCGGTGCGGGTGGAGGAGATGGCGCAACGTGACACAGTGGTCATTCTCGGAGACCTGAACGCAGTTCTGCGTAGGTCCGAGCGATCGCTGTTCGTAACAGCGCGCGAGAACGGCAACACCGGAGCGCTAGAGGACTTCCTGGAGAGACAGGACATGGTGTCGGCCAACACCAGATTCCGCAAGTCACCGGGCAGGCTCGCGACCTTCGTGGGCTGCAAGCGGAGGCGGCGGAACGCGCGCGGCCGGAACGCTACGCGGAGGCTGGCACAGCTCGACCACGTGCTTGTGCGCTTTCGTGTGAGCCGCCGCGTCACCAACTGCCGCACCATTACGCCGCTGGCTCTGCGGTCCGACCATCGGCTGCTCATCTGCGACCTTCGGCTTCGGGACCCGCTCTACCGTCCGCCAAAGCGGCCACCGCGGCGCTACTACCGCGCGCTCAGGGACGCCGAGACGCGACGTCGCTTTGCCGGTGCCTTTGTCACTGCGCTGGGCGACAAGCGTGGAGGAGCCGAGTACGCGGAGGTGAGCGCTGCAGTTCGAGCCGCTGCGGAGCAAGCAGTCCCGCTGATGCGACCGGCCCAGCGCGGGCAGCCGGTGGCAGGACGACCCGCGATCGACGAAGCGAGGGAAGATCTGGAGAGGCTCCGTCTGAGTGGGCGGCAAACTCGCGAGGCGGAGGAGGCTCTGGCGGCTGTCTACCTGCAGCGGCAGCAGTCCGCTGTCGATGACGCCATCCAAGCCGTCTCTGCCGCAGGGCCCAATGCCAGAGAGCGCGTGGCCTGGTCCGTCATCAACACTCTGACGGGGCGAAAGCGTCGCATCGTGCTCAACCTGGCAGGCGACACTCCGGATGAGCGCAGGAACGAGATGCGCGAGTTCTTCGCCGCCATAGTCAACGCGCCGTGGAATAAAAGCTATATAAAAATTGGAAAAAATATCATAGCGCATAATAAGCACTAATAGGCATTTCAAATCAGAAGAAATAGAAACATGGCAGATAAAATATGACGACATGGGATCTATGAAGTCTGGATGGTTTGATGAAATCAGATAGATTGAAGTCATGGCATAAGAAGGTTACAAATTTTACAAGTAATTTTTCTTCCTTCCTGTCAATGAAAGGATAAACGACTAAGGAAGTAAAAGAAACTAAATGTCTCCCCGTCATAAATTACTGGCTCTCCAGGTTTCCCCAAGCCCCAAGTCTTAGCTTTATAGTTTCTAAAAAAAATTTTGGTTCCTTAAAGAAGATATGACTTTGTCCTATTTATTTTACCAACAATGATCTGCAATACGATGAGCGAATCACTCATATAACGAAGGAACGAAAGAGTTTGAGCGACTGCTCACTTCATTCACATGGCCTATTGACCCGCCCAGTTGTCCCCCGCCACCCAAATCGAACAGCGCCTGTCTTAGGTGGGCGCCCTGTCACAGGAGGTTGCTCCGTTGTCCTAGAAAGGGTCACAGGCGCCAAAAGGTGCTACAAGCGCTAAAAATGGCGTTCATCGCATAGGTTCTAACCTGATGCGGCGCCAGGCGCCCCTGCCTGACAAAAGGCGGCACCCTCACATGTAATTCTCAGCCCCTAAGCAAAAACCCTGGATCTGCCGCTGCTGAAAGATACAATTTCAGTACAATTTTGCTTGTCCAATATGCAATGTTCAATTGGCCAGGCGGTGAGGCCTCATTCCGGGGGCTGCTTCATTTTAATTGGTTGACTGAGGAGTGAAGACTGATGGAAATATACTTTAAAGCCAATATGCAAACTGTGGTAAATGAGTAAAAAGAAAACTGTTTGTATATTTTGCTTCAGCTAGCTGTCTTAATCATATTGACTTTGTCTTTTGTCATTAGAATATTCTCATCAAATCTAGTTTAAGTGCTTTAGGTGTCATCCTAGCTCCATTTTATTTCATAGAATTAAGAATAGCCTAATCATCCGAAAATGTCCCATTTGGAGAAAAAATTTGTGCTGGTCATTTTTGACAATGGCAGCATAGAGTTGACTCTAAACACGTGGTTCAAGAACCCAAATCTTGTTTGCTGGCCACCAGTATTGGACTATAAGCAAGCCATAAATGGCAAGAAGATGACGAGTGACAAGTGGTCATTCAAGACAGTGGATATAGTTAGATCTTGGGATAAGAAAATTCAATTGAATAGTTAATATAAGTATTATTTTCAATATTTGAGGAATTATATTGCAGTTTTTAAACGCCTGTGTTTAGCTTTAACGTTAACTTTGTAAATATACAATACCCAATCCCAATTCTAAGACACATAAAGCATGTGTCTTAATACGTGGGCATGAATTATCACAATACATTGTATCAAATCAAAATGAATGAAGGCTAAAGTGCCAAATAAAATCATTTCTCTTTGATCTTCACTGCTGCAGACTCTCAGAAGGAAGCTTTTGAATTTTGAAAGCGATTCGCAAGGAGAGGCACTATAGAGACTAGTGACTCTGATGCTCCACAGTCTCGGCAGCCAGTAGCATGCTTCATCGATGAGACAGACGGACGGATCATGGGCCTGATGACACGACTCAAAGTCGCAGGAAACAACAGCAAAAGGAAAGCTTTCCACCACCGATTCTGCCAATCAGAAATTCACCATCACCAGAGATGCCAGTGCAATCGCAAACTTCCAAGTTGACAGGAGCAGCAGCAGCGGCTGATCATTCCAGCATGTTGGCAGCTACTGGGACCAACATTTTTGGCACACCTATACTGACTGTCGCATCAACACCGGCAGCTCATAACAGGGAGCCCAACGTTCTTGCGTTTAGACAAATGCAGCCAAATGATAGCGTCTCTGCGTCTAATTTGTGCGCTAAAGTAGACAAGCTCACAGCAGCTATTAAGCAGCTTGAGAGTGACTACATGTGAATTTAGCATTAAAATTAAAGTCCCTAAGCCTAATTATTCAATTGAAAGAGAAAAAAAATCCTTGATTAAAAAGAAAAATGCCCTCCCCCCTCTTAAAAAAATCTAGCTCTGCAACCCCTGAATCAAAGTAAATATATACTTGTACTTTCTTACTTGATTTCGACTTCTTATGCTGAACTGCAATAATGCAATATGCTACTAATTCTATATAATATACTGTATCATTCTACTGCACAGATGTAGTTTGGGCTTAGCATACATCAGTGACAGCTGCATTAACAGATCTGGAGAACAAGACAATGGCTCATCTAACTAATCCACACGAGAACAACACCGACAGCTGTGACTACCGTCAGCTATTTGAAGCATTGCCATTCAGTGACTTTGCAGCCCTTGAGAGCTAGATTTTGGCTGTGAAGGGAGATAAGAAGGCCGAAAAAGCCACAGTGAGTGAACAAAGGACGTCACTCGATGTCGATACTTATTACTGATTAAAGTAGTAACGCTAATAACAGAGAACAGTCTTACATTTATACTGCAAAAAATAATTTATATAGGCCCTGAATTAGATATTACGCACTACACACATGTAATAAAAGTCAGTATAATCAGCAGATAATTCCCCATCATCCATTTTCAGATTGTTCGATTTTGCTCTCTGGGGGGCAAGAGGCTAAATTACCTGATTTCCAACATTTTGTGACAGCTTGCAGCACAGTTTAGCCTGCAAGGGGCTACTCGCCGAGGAGCCGCAAAGAGAAGCTTCGACTCTCTTGGTCTATTTCCTATTATCCATGGTAAGTAAGATTCCTATAAATCAGTTTGGTGCAATTTGCAACATTATATAGCTGTATTAAATTGAGTTGACAGAGCTGAGTTAAATAGGATTAGCCTTCCACAGTTGTATCCTTCAAAGGTACTGCTTAAAATATATTTCAAAATCTTGTATTTTTAGCTGCAGCTTCTGGCGTCTTCCGTGACTGCACAAAAATAATGGCTGAAGCCGCAGTTGGCGAGCATCTAAGGCACGCAGGCACTTGAATCAGAAAGCAGAGTGAAAGGTTGCTGCTTGTTGGAAACCAGACTGGTTCCGCAGCTGCTGAAGGTTTGACAATTTCGAGTGATTCTGCTGAGAACGGTGACATGGACACAGAGGAGGATGGGGATCTTCTATGTGAAATGTATGCAGACTAAGCCACTTATATAACATAAACAGCATCCACCATCCATATCAAATAGCTTGTAAAATATATTGTACTTGCTATGCTCATACAAAAATTATCTATTAAAACATTTTAATTCTTTTATCAGAAATGGTCAGAAACTCAAATTTTTATTTGACAACAAAAACAATTAAACTCTTAACCACTTTTAGTAAGCATGTTTGCAAGCACTGCTTTCCCATATGAGCTTATTTTAGCTATTGCAAAAATTTGGTCAACTAATTAATGAGGTTCAATTTTACAGGCCCACCCGCATAAGAGCGCATCTTTCTATAAGTGTTCATGTAGTCTTTTAATCTTTCCTACTAAAGTATGCTAGCTTTTAATAAATTATACATCAAAACATATTACTAAATTTATACAAGCCCAGTTTCATTTTATAACATCTATTATTGACGTAACCATAAGTTTACTATGCCACTTTAAATAAATGGAATTACAATCAATCTCTTTTGCTAAAAAAAGCAAAAGACTCTTCTGTTAATTATTTTCTGAAACTATAGAGCTATGTCTATAAGTAGTCAGTGGGGCATGTAGCAAAAAGGTTGGTAGATGGTTATTTTTTAATCTAATCCCAACATTGGCCACTAACGTTTAAAAATCTTAAAAAGGCAGGCTAAAAATGATGTTATTTTAATATCCAATAGCAACCTTTTTTTAACCATTAAAAAACATTGTATCAATGTTAATGGCAGCCAGGATACTAGTTTAACAGAATATATTGTTATATTAGGAAACAAAATTTTGTAGAAAAATAATCATACTTATACTATACTCTGGATCATATAATATATGCCCAAATTTTTGGGCATACATTGGCCTGCATGCCAAAAATAGGCATATACAATTGGTATGTATCACTTCTAAGAAAATATGAAGTAGAAAAAATATGAAAAAAACTTATTTTTTGGTGTAAATTTAAAGCTTTCTAGGTTTTCAAGCCTATAATAAAGCATTTAAACAAATTTTGGCATGTATAAATTTTTGATTAGAAAGAGTAGGCCTTTATGGCCTATTGGTATTGCTAAATAAAAAAATGAACCAAATTATTTGCCAAAAAGGTTACTTTATACAATTCAAAAAAGGGTTATTTATTATCACAATATAGAAAAGGTCGGCTATCCTTCAGTTTCGTTCGTTTAATTATTTTCAAAGTCTTATATTATTTTTTACCCCTTTTTCAGCATGGCAGGTCGCCTATCTGCTCCAACGACGATTGTCCCACTGGCTGAGGTCAGGCCAATGACCAGGACCCAACCGTCCACACCAATACCATCGGGGCACCTGGGCGCACTCCAAGGCAAAGCTGCAGGCCATGCACGGACAAGCGACGCGTTGTTCGAGTCCCACCTGCAGGAATACCTGTGGCGCTGGCTGTACCCGGACGGGTAACACTTCGGCAACTTCCTGTACTGGGTGAGCCACTACTACCCTGCCTGAACACTCTTCGCGGCTAGTGTACACTGTACAGTAATTGTACCTGAATGATAAAACGGCCCTTTTTCAGGGCTACCAAATAATTTGATAGTCTTATTTTGTGTCGCA